>PVJI01004910.1:0-102920 GCA_004026765.1 Micronycteris hirsuta
AATACCTTATGATCTCACCTTTAACCGGATCATAACCAACAAAAGCAGAAAGCAAGCAAAACATAATCAGAGACGCTGAAATTAAGAACAGTCTAACAATAGACAGGGGAGAGGGGGGAGGGGACAATGGGGAGAAGAGTTTTTAGGAATCACTGTAGAGGACACATGGACAGAACTAAGGGGGAGGAGGGAGGTTGGGGGGGTGGGACGGGAGGGGGGAGGGGAGAGGCTGCAAATAACTGTAATTAAACAAAAAAAATTAATAAAAAAAAAAGTGACTAAGTCACTATGTGTGGATGAAGACATGGAGCAGATGCAACACTCTTACATTACTAACGAGAGATAAATTGCTAAACATCTCCCCTAACTCCTACATGTCTATTCCAAAATATTTTTTAATTATGAGTATTAATGTCCATGAAAATATGTGTACAAGAATGTTCATAGCAGTCTTACTAGTAGTAATTTTAAATTGAAAACACCCCAAACATCCGTCAGCAGCAGCATGGGTGAGTAATTTGTGACAGAGTCATAAAATGGGTACTACGCATAGTGATGCTCCACAATGGGGAAAATGAACCATTTCACAGAAACGTGTGGTATATGAGTCTTTGGTATGCTCACTATTAACTTATAGCCCCGTCTTTCGTTTTTGTGCCTCTGATTACAGTCCCCTGCCATGTATCACAAACTTAGCCCCATGCCTTGTCGGTTGAGGTGTTTTTTGAACTTGTGACTTCTTCCAAATCTAACAGAGAGAGCAATCCAACTCTCTCAATTCCCAAACTTATATCCAGACCCATGCTTTCTTATCCAAATCCGTGGAGATCCTCAGGAGAGCAAGAGAAAATCCCGTTTAGTGATATCTATCTTCCTGAAATAGCAGCTAAATAACTGTCATATAACCATGGTTTCCTTTAGTTTCAAAATATACATAGAATATCCCTACTCCATCCTTGTCATCTGCTGGGTTATGTGCATGTCTTCTCAGGATGATTGTTTTAATCTTTCTTATTCATAAAAATAACCTCTCTGTAGGCTTTGAGATAGAAAGTATAATCGGAGTATTACTGAATGTCTTGTTATATGGAATATGTAAGGAGGAAATATGCCAGAATCAGAAGATTAATTAGAATACTAATTTATTTTTATAAATTTGAGACAGAGATTATCTAGGTTATCATATAAGTAATACGATTGGGGAAAAAAGCAGTAATAAGTGCTAAGAAGTCAGTAAGAATAGGTGAATTCAAATGAATGGTTTTATAGAGGAAAGAGTTAAACCATTCTTGTTATTTTGAGATCTTTTCTCCCCTAGAGACATAGATGAAACGTTTAACCTTTTATGTCACAAGTTACAACGTTAGCCTTCCGATGCCTGATGCCATATCAAAGACATCTTTCAGGCATATCCAGAGCACATTTTCATAAAACATCAATTTAGGTTGTCAGTTACATCTGCTCCTGTGAGGTTTCTTCAGTCACATCGTGTTAAATCATGTAACTGTACACGAAATTATTAATACCATATACATGAAACACATCCAGATGTGTAGGTTGCATTGGAAAATTTTAAGATGTCCTGTGAGTGTTTAATATAGACCTCAAATACCAAGTATTTTAACATTACTTTACTCCACAAATAATTTTAACTCAGTGAAATAAACAAAGCATATCACATTAAAGGCCGAAATAAAAAGATAAGTTTTCTCTTCCATAAAAGGTGTAACTTTATGGAATTTTCTTAGAATAAGCACCAAAGTACATAATATTCAAACTTTTTAATGATTTCAAAATAACATTTTATTTCCAATGATTATGTATGTATGATGAATTTCAGAGTGTTCAGTGACCAGAATCGATTCAAAGCAGCCAACTTTGGTGGCCATCAGACTGAACGGGACTTTGAAACACTAGCCCTGTTATGAAATTCATTTTATTATTCCTTTACATAAAATATAGGAAGATCGCCTTTCTAGTTCTTTAATTTTCAATCTCCTCTTTTCATTATCTTTTGATATATCACAGAATATAATACCTGCAAGAAATACACTCAAATTTACTTAAGAAAAGGGGCACAGTTTAAGGATATCAAACCTAGGAAAAATTATATTGAGATTTCACAGAAACTAGAAAAGCACACAACAGAGTCTCTCAGTCTCTTTCCCTTTTCCAAGGTTTTCTATTCTTTCGGCAGAGCACCTATATTTTTCTATAAGGTACAAGACCTTGGTTTTCTGTAAATTCCTCTTACATCTTGTTTGGGATTATATGAGGTAGACACTTGTCTCCAGACTATATGAGTTTATAGGACTCAATGTTTATCAGAGTTTGACAGATCCAAGTTATTGTCTTAAATTTTATTTCCTAGGGAAAAATTCTAATTGATGTAACTTTGTTCAAAGGTATACAGAGCTCCAGAGCAAGTTTTCTAAGAAATAGTTAAGATGGTACAAAATAGTGGTCACTTTTAATACCCAGGACCCAAATATATTTTACCTTAGCAGAGCTATAGAAAGACTAATATTGACCTAATTTTTTTATCCCAGAATTTGTATTCATTTTATATATACATGAGCTTAATTCATCACGCCATTCTTCCTTTTCATAACCATTTTACCGAGTGTTAGAGTAGAACTGATTTTTTGAATCATGATTTTTAATCACGATCAGCAATTGTTGAGCGTTCTTTTAGTTAGCAAATTATATGTTGAACTTGTATGTATGGTTTATTTCTAACATAACCACAGTAATTTTTGGCCAGAGAGCAGCGCTCAGATATTTCTGTGGAAAAGCACGGTTTAGTGGGATATCAAATTACAATACAGATTCAAAACTTCTTTGTCTAACTGATGTTACAGTTTCATGTCAATTTTTTCAGTCACTTAATTTGACAAAATTAACTAGATAAAAAATGAACACCAAACAAAATGTCAAATGTTACATTAAATGTTAATGTCATATTAGTTGACAGGTATTTATAGTATTTGTGTTTTAAAATCTACCAGTTACTTTCCCTTTGTATTTAACTTCATCATTCGACAATTGCACACTAATTTATGACCTTGCAGTATTATTGGGTGACTCTTCAGGAAAATTTAGTCTTGTTTGCAATGATATAATGAGTCGTGAAAGATCCAATTAAGAGAAATTATGGAAATTTCATAGAAGGTGTCAGGCACTGCTGAGGCGTTGTAACAGCCAGCTAGAAAAGAGAAGAGCAAATAAGAGATTTTATGATGGAAAACTGATCACTAAAATATGCACAAAAGAACTAAAAACTGGTTGTATGGTGCACAGAAAGCTCTGATGAAAAGGTAATAGCGTTTTCCATGTAATGTTGTCCCTTTTTCTTTAATTTTCCTTTTTCCTTTGCCCAGCAGTAGGGGTATCAGAAGCAGTAATGTTTGAGAGCTGAAAAGAGGAAATGAAAGGAAACTCTCCCCTTTTTCAGAGCCCAGCAACACCGAGTCAGGTCAGCTTGTCCAGGGAAAGACACCTGGAAGTCAACGAGAGGGTGCATTTTTAATTTAAATAATAATGCATTGAAATGCCTGCCTTTGGTTCACCTCCTCTTTCTTTTTTCTATTTTAGTAGTATCTCAGGTAATGTTTGAATGTTTTACAAACAAAGCTTCCCTACTTGTTAAATGCAAATAACTCCCTGAAGACTTTATTTTCCTATGACCTATCTGCTGTAACTAGCTTCTTGCACACTCTCACCATTTTTTCAAAATTCTGATATATGAACTTTAGACCTCTGGGTAACAAACAACTTTGTATCCTAGGGATACTGTTTCTGATGACTTGATCTTAAATACAAGGCAAGGATAGTCATTCCCAAGATACAAAAAGAGGTCTCCAGTAAACTGGGACTGTGGCAGGCAATTAGCCAGACATGAGCAGAGCAAGGACAATGTGCCAGGTACAGAAAGTCACCAGGTTGAAAGCACTGGGTGCCTAGTAATGGGCAAAACTGGGAAAACAAGGACTTCATCCACAGGGTAAACATTCCTCCACTAGCATATCCCAATCATGTGGCTTAGACCACTTGACCTTTCATATTTCAGATTTGGACTCTCCCCTGACTTTCTCTCCCCTGGCATGTCACTAGTCAAGAGGTAGACACTCTTAGAGTAAGAACAAGGGGCTGAAGAGTGGCCTCATGTGACTACCAAATGAGCCCCTGCATGACCATTCCCTTAAGCATTAAGCTCCCAGGACAGTGAGATTCGGACCAGCATCAAATACATATAGGCCTCAGCTGTGCTTCAGCTCCAGGTCCAGAAAAATAGCAAAACCCGGTAAGCGATGCCCTTGCTGTCAGCAGGACCAGTTACAGTGACTAACGACCCCTTTTGCCCTAGTGTCAACCAATCAGTAGAGACCATGACCCTGAAAAGATCCACCTGAAAAGCTAATGAATATTCTATTGGAATCATCCCCTGGGGCCTCCAGATAAACAGCTTCAAGACATGGGACCCAGTGCATACCCTTACCTTTCCCCACCCACGTCCTCCCAGGTGCATTTTCCAGGCCCTTCTTTTGCCTCTGTAACTTGTTTCCTGAGTACTTTTATTCTACAGTTAATTTCTTCTACCTCTGTGATTTTCTAAATAAACTTTCTCATAATTTGAGTCTTGCCCCTGAATTCTTTCCCAGACAAAAGTTAAGTACCAAGGTTGCTGAACCAAGGTCCGGTCTGACTCCACTGGTCTAACATCTGGTACCATTCTCATTTCCAACAGGGACGCTTTATGATCTCTTCCTAGGCTGTACCTGGTCCCTAAGGTATGATATTTTGTGACCAATTATTGACACCTCATCTTATTGCTTTTCTGCCACATCGAACTTTTCTATGGTGCCAGAGCAGCCAATAGGCATGTCAGAGCTTACCTTTCAAGCTTTCCTTGACACCTATACTAAGCAATGGGGAAATCTTCTAAAAGGAATCTATACTTCTTAAATCATTGAGAAAAATCTGAATATAAAAACTGGACTTTAGTTTGAAACAAATAATTACAAAAATCATAAACATATGATCAATATGCTAAATATGTCTTTGGCACAAAGTTTTTAAAAATCTCAGAAACTATTTAAGACATGTATATTTTCCATAAAAATAAGATTTGGAGATTATCATGAAACTGTTTGTGCTCTAACCATCCTACATGTCTACTGATCAAGAATCAAAAGGGATTGAGTATGACTATATCCTTTGGATGGGTATTTGCTCTCATCTGTCAGAGTCCCTATACTCTACTTATAATATCTTTTAAAAAGTGACATGTAGGTGTATTAATTATGGTTCTCCAGAGAAATTGAACAGGTATATAGGTAAAGAGATTTATTGTAAGGCATTGGCTCACCTAATTATGGAGGCTGAGAAATCCCAACTCTGCATTTGACAAACTAGAGACTCGCGACAGTCAATGGTATAAATTTCAGTCTTAAAGCCAGCAGGTCAAAACCCAAGAAAAACCAGCTCTTCAGTTCAAGTCTAAAAGCAGGAAAAAGAACAATGTCATGCTCGACTCTGTCAGACAGAAGTTCCCTCTCACTCAGGCTTTTTGTTCAGGCCATGTCTTCCATTAACTGAATGAGATTCATTCATATTAGAGAGGGCAATTTACTTTGCTCAGTCTACAAAGCCAATTGTTAGTCTCATCCAGAAATACCCTTACACCACACCTAGAATAATGTTTGACCAAATATCTGGACACCATAAAATTGATCATCACAATAAGCACAATGCGGAGGTCACAATCTCAGAAGTCTTTGAAGATATGACTGTTAAACAACTGATTCAGGTACACAACAGTGGCTCAGGCTACATCTCAATGTTTAAGGAACTTATGTTCTAATTGGAGAATAAACAGCAAATTAATAAGTTTAACTGAAGTGCCAGTAATGAAGTTTCTAAAGCCATTTGGCCTGTTTGGAGCCTGACCAGCCAAATCTCTGCACAGTGACGAACCCGGCCACAGCCACCACAGCGTTAGTCATCGTGCTTCTGCCTGGGGACTGTGTGGTTGCTTGGCAGCCAGTCCTTGACAACTGTGATGAAAGTCTTATAAATGTCATACTTGAGGGTTTCAGGACATAAAATGGCAATCTCTGAGTCAGTATCTACTATCTACGGTCCCTTCCATAACTTATGACTCGTAGGGTTTCCAAACACTGCACTCCTGTCAAAGCCCAAACTGCCACAAATAGCAGCAATACTCTTTCTGATCAGATCTGCTAGAGAAAGAGGGGAGAGAAAAGTGGGCACAGCTTATCTGGTAACAAAAGCATCAGGTCAGAATAACGGAATTCATATATCTAAACAAATGTGTTCATCTAAGAAAATCCCTGACCATGGAGAGGAGACTCTATGACAATATGAACTATAACTTTACAGTTAAGATTAGAGGAGGTAAATTAAAACAATTTTCCTATAAACTTATCAATACTAAAATTTTAATCTGAAAATATATCTTATTCACAAGAACCTAGGTTGTTTCTGTATTTTATTTTCAGAGGCTTTTTAAAATAATATATACAGGGTGGAGTAAAAGTAGGTTTACAATTGTTTATATGGAAAATAGTACAATGATTAATAAATAATAGTATAGGAAATATCTCTGTGTTTTGTGTCCTTACAATTATAAACCGACTTCTTCCCCATCCTATGTATGTACGTTTGTGTGTGTACATATAGTAACAGTATAAAACATTAATTTTTAAGTATGTTATGATCAGAATTATGTTTAATAATTAGAAATAAAAATATAAATATATTAAATTCTGTTAATTATTAGATTTATTTTTGCCTAAGGAAATATTTGGTTTATTTCCTTCATTAGTATAACATTGAAAATATGTCTAAGATCCAGATTATACTGAGTTATATTGGGATAGATTTTAATTCTGTTTAATTTTCTTAACAGCATTTGGCTTGGTTGCTCTGAGTCAGTTGATTTGCAAGATCTGAGACCCAGTGCCCACACTGCCTGATTCAATTAAAATCTCTTTCATTTTTGTTGTAGTTGTTTCTAATGAATTATATCTAACATAAGTTATTCACTATAGGAAGATTTCACTTTTTTAAGTAAAGCATCATAAATTATTTCCATCTGAAATGACATTGGAAAAATTAAAATAAGAAAGACAGTAATTTTATGTAACTATAAAGCATTAGTCATATCTAGAAACACTTGCATTATGATCCAATGTGGTGAGATTCAGTGTTCCCCAAATTAACAAGGTTTATAGTTACAGAAGATGAAACTTAGTGTGCTTAAAAAATGTGTTCCATATATTTCTTAGTGCACTTAAAAAGTGGCTATGTTAAAAACCACAATCCAAGACAATTCAGAGTCTTAGATTCTTGATTTATCAGGCTACAGACTCAGCTGTTGGGATTGGATATTCTCTTGTCCCATTGTTAACTAATGCCAGTCTGAGCGTCATAGTAGAGACTTTCATGTACACTTATATCCATTGTTCTCTCTTGAGCACATGGGAAGATTATACTTGCTTTTTTTTTATGTATATAGGATTCAATAGCTGGTTCTTGTCAATGAAATGTGTGTAAAAAGAGTGTGTCCTTCTAAGCCAAAGTGTTTCCTGGTAACATAAGAGCCTCCAGGGGCCACAGAGGCCACATATCTCAGATGGTGCAGTTTCAAGGTAACAAAGCTTTCCTTTCTGGCCTGTCTGAGCCATTGTGTATAACAGAGGTCCCAGTGACCCAAGATGAACATGCTATGTGAGCAAGAAATAAATCTCTGTTGGATCAAAAACTACGGTGCATTTTCATGATAGAATATTATGCAGTAGAAAGAAAGAAGGAGCTCCTACCCTTTGTGACAGCTTGAATGGAACTGGAGAGCATTGCGCTAAGTTAAATAAGCCAGGCGGTGAAAGACAAATGCCATATGATCTCACTTATAAGTGGAACCTAATCAACAAAACAAACAAGCAAGCAAAATACAACCAGAGACATTGAAATTAAGAATAAAATGACAGTAACCAGAAGGGAGATAGGAGGGAACAATGGAGGGAAAAGGGGGAAAGGATGTCAAGGAACATATGTAAAGGACACATGGACAAAACCAAAGAGGAATAGGATCGAGGATGGGAGGTGGGGATTGCTGAGGTAGTAGGGAGTGGTGGGGGAAATGGAGACAACTGTACTTGAACAAAAATTAAAAAAAAATTTTGTTAAACCACCATTTAGAGAGATTATTTATTACTGTGGAATTGTCTTGTCTGAACTCACACAATTGTGTTTGCTATATTAATACTATTAAGCATTTAATAAAGAGCCTTAGAAATAGTACCTCTCCAATTGTTAATTAAAGATCATTCTAACTACTTTTCCCATAAAAATCCAAATGTTTTATGTGGAAACCCATTTTTCTTTTGTTCCATATTTTCTGTTTTCTAAAAACTAGTCCCATAACAATTAGTAAGAGACTGGCCTCTTTATTCAATGTTATTTTGAACATTTTTATTGGTTTAGTTGGGATCTTTTAGGGGTTTTGTTTTTTGTTTTTCTTTCTTGCTTTTTGTTTGTTTTTATAGCAAATGGGGAAAAGGTTCATTTCTGATTTTGTGTAAATTAACTTTAGCTACCTATTAGGTTGGAAATACTGTGTGCCCAGAGTTATATCTTATAAAATATTCTTAATTGTAGCCTTTTAATAGTCACTGTGCCATATTTGTTATACAGATAATTTTACCATGAAAAGTCTGACCATCTAGAACATCTAGATTCTGAATTCTTTCTCTCGACAACATTAACCACTTTTTTTAGAGTTTTCCTTTTTCAGGGTTTTCCTTTTTCCTAGACTCCATGCACTATAGACTCAAATTTTATTTTATTTTTCTCCATACATATCACTTTCCAAGTTTGGCCACCTTTTTCTGCATCTTTCTTTTCTTTAATTTCTTTATACTATTAGCAAATGGTAATAAATTTTGTAAGTTATATGATTATTGCTATTTTCAAAATAATATTTCTTATCAGAAAGTAAATGATGTCAGATTATAATTTTTCTAGATAAGCTTAGATAAACCAAGATAGCAGCAAATCTTCTTGTGAGTCGACAAAACAATGCAAATTAATTTCTCTCTCTTTGTGATTTATGTATATTTTTTTAAATAGTTTATTTCAGATGCATAAGAAAATATTTTTTATTCTTTTTTTCCAGGACTGTATGCCTATTCAAGTTAAAAAATGAGAAACACTTGAAATACTTTTGATATCTAAATAAACATAAAAGATAAAGATATTATGCATTAATACTGATTAAATAATATTCCCTGATAGTATTTATCTACATTTCTCAAGGGATCTCATATATCTAACATTTCATCATAAAATAAAGGAATCTATTTCTAATGCAAGCTTTGTGTGTGAATCAGAGCAATATATTTTGAAAGCTGTGTTAAAGCTGTCTGTAAAGGAGATATGACTATATGGCAAATTGTCTATTAGAAAATGAACTTAAGTGACAGTAGAAAAGAGCAGATGGCAGTTAGGGAATTCTTATTGGAAGCACAAGATTGTAGTTTAATCTTAATATCATATATTAAATTAAATTGATAATTTCATTCCTCTCTGTTGTATATTACTTATGGAAAGTACTTTAACACAGAATAAGAGGGTCAATCCGGACAACTCAAGAAAGATTGTTAACATTCTGTTGTCAGGTTAAAATGAAATTGTAGATAAATTTGTGCCATAATCTGAATTTATTTCCTAGCTGAAAACAATGTACTCAGGCAGTGCCAAAGCATTTTAGTGCTTTAGGAGAACACTAAGAAATTATCTGGATAAACCCTTCACTGAAGCATGGAGATTGAGGTTTGGAAAAGTAACGCAAGCTACCCATGCCACACAACTATTGAGAAGTGTTTATTCTTCTCAAAGTTTTGTGCTCTGTTTACTGTTTGTTTATTTGTCTTTGTTATTTATTAGTCATCTTCAAATGTTTTTTCCTCTTGATATTCTAATACTATAGAGGAAAATTGGTGTTTTAGCTCTAAGACAAGACACATTTGTGTATGCAATTATGTTTATTTTAAATTCTCATGCAATTTTTAATAATATTTTTACAACTGGGAAAAGACCTAATAGTAGTTTCTTTTTCCTACTAAGCACAGAGAATTTTTGACTCTTAGAAAATTGGTGCCTGTGCCCTGGGGTCAATGAGCCTACTGACCATAGGTTTCAGGAAAGCCTCCCTCCCCTAACGTTGCTTCCATGCCGCCTTGCTAGAGAACACAGGCTCCAGAGGGAGTCGGGCACCAGAGTGCACACAACCCCGTCCTTCCTCTCGGTATCCAGGGAGTGATTTTCCTACAGCTGCCCAGTATCTTTCTTTACAGGGAAGCTTGGGTGGTTGGCAGGGGCTGGGTAATACTTAAGGTGATTGTTTTCAATCATACCCTAAGTAGTGTTTTGCATTTACCTATTTCATATTTTTCACTTTGGACTTTCATATTTTACTTAATTCAAATAAGTAGTTTATGGCTTAAAGTAGTAGTTTAACAGTCACTAACTTTAGGTCCCTGTTTGGCCTTTACATCACATGCAAGGATTGTTTGGAAAACTGGTCACTTGACTAAAAGATTTGTGGTAACTAGATATAGTGTTTTTTTTTTTTTTTTTTTTTTTTTTGGTCGGGGGGGGTGAAGAGAGTATGGGGAATATGGTGGATGTTTTAAAAAGAGAAGTGATGAAATGTTTAGGGACTTAGTTAAATTCCTGGGAATTATGTTCAGCAGTCTGGCTTTTTAAGGACTCTCTTATTAGCCTGTTTGTCATAATTTCAGATATATTATATAGAGCTTATAGAAATTTCTAATAAGCAGCATTAAAAATCTCTACCACCAGTGCAAGGCATGCAAATAAGATTCATATTTTATTGATAGCAAGATCAAAGCAGTTTAACTGAGTTTGTTATTCAGTGGACATTAATGGGGTAAATGTTGAGAAGTAAAGATTGAGGGACAAAAGAACAAGAAGGAAAAGTTATAGGGCTGGGTTCTAGAAAGTTACAAATGAAGGCAACAGTAGGAAAGCTGATAGCTCCCTCAAATTTTTGAGAACTCAGTGATCTTATCCAGTCCCTCCAGGTGGCATGATTATAATATTGGGAATGAGGAGGGAGGTGATGTATAATTAAATTTTCTCTGGTCTATTCAATTACAGCATAGTGGCATGTGAAGGTTGCATCAGCATGTACCTAGGATTATCATCGTCTTAAACTTAAATGTGAAAAGAAAAAAAATAAATTAAAATATTATTTTATTATATATGTTGGGAAAAGTTTATGACTGCACAAATAGCATTTTGCCTGGCGAGCTGGTAAAACTTCAAAATAGTCACCCTACAGTGCTTTCTCTCGTTTGTTACCTGCCTCTAAGCAATAACTACACCCAGTTGATTCTCTTTTCTTAAATATCAGTTCACATTGTCATTCACCTCTAACTACATTCCCAGGACTACTCACCTAATTCCTGTTGCTGCAGGTCTTCATGAGCTCTTGCCTTCAAACTTACTTTACTGCCTTTTATGCTCTCTCCAAATCATTCTTTATTTACCTCTAATATTCAGTATTGCTTACTAATATCCAAGAGATTTTTTTTTTCACAAAGATCAGTGAATTTCAAATTTTAGTGTCCAGGAGATTCACTTAGAAATCTTATATTCTGGCTGACACTAACGACTCAAAATTATGCATTATATCAACAAAGTCACATTTAAGTTTGAACTTAAAGGACAAATAGGTATGAACTGGGTAGAAAAAGCAAAGATGAATATTCTAGGCTTAAAATATCCTGCAAAAGAAATGAATTGTTAATTAGAATTTTAATAGGTCTACAACACATTTCTTAATGCTAAACATAATTGGCATATATCTAATAAAATAATATGTATATGTTTACATATACAATTACATATACACATATGTACATATGTAATGCACATGCATATATTTTATAAAACAACAAATTAAAATAAATAGATTTAAACTATTTAACTCATGCAAGTAGATTATTGTTACAACAAGTCATATTTTTCAAAAGATTTATCATCATCTGAATACATTTTACATTATTTTAAATTACTAACCTCAAAACAATATCAACTGGGACTTTCTCTTTGATGTGACTGTCATCTGACTAGTTTTCCCTGCGAAAACACCTATAAAAATGAATCAATGATAAGTTATGAAATAGCTGTTTTCAGATTTGAAACAAGAACCAGTAAAGGACAGTGAGCCTTAATAAAGTAAAACAAGTGCTGAGAGTGAGTCCTCCGTGAGTGTCTCACACTTCTGCACACGTTGTCAGCTTCTGTCCCAGTCCTTGTTTGCGTGCACATTTGTATAACAAACAGCTTTGGATCAGAGAGTGTATTTCCCTCCTGGGCAAAGGTTGGGCATGTTTGCTCACAAACCTCATATAACCCATTAAACTTAGAGGATAAGGAAAACTCACATGAACATAACCTCAGTTATGCCTGTTGAACCATGGGTAATAAAGTCTATTGTCATTGACCTAGGAGTCTAGTGTCTTCCTCCAAGAATCATATTACTATGTCAGGTTCACGGATTACCTTCCAAATAGGGCGAATCCAAGACTCATCACAGTTTTGGCAGTAAGACAATTGCACTGGCTTTCTGTCAAAGTCCTGCCCAAACAGAGGTACAAGAAAGGCGAGTCCAGAGCATGATGGCTTTATCATGAGAAAGACATTAGAGTTTGAGGCTATCAAATTAGCTAATATTTATGAGTAAAGTGCCAGAGAGACAGATTTCTTTAAAAAAGAGTTCCAGAAATTGTATAGGGCTTCTCTTGAGTCTCCCATTGTACGCATATACTAAGCTGCTCATGTTCAGGCAAGTCTTCCAGAGGCAAACCCATTACCACATACACATTTTCCACAAAAAGAACAACAATTTACACCTGTAAACTCAAAAACCAGAGCGCACATGTAGTTGTGAGATATCTGATTTTCAGCTAGTGGGTGTGGAGAGGTATCTTTGACATGCCGAGAATTCTGTATATGCTTCAGAAAGGCAATATCCTGAGAATAGGGCTAATCTATATGTAGGATAAAAACGACTCCAGTTTTTAGAACGAGTAGCAGTAGATCCATCCTAACGTAGCTTAGACGCATGCCTTAGAGCAGTGATTTTCAACCAGTGCACCACAAAGATTTTGTACAATGCAAGGCCTTACTATTCAGTCAGGGGCACTGACTTCCTTTCCCTTAGATTGTCAAATTAAAAAAAAAAAGAAAATGACAACAGCCAACACAACGATAGCCATCTGGTGTGAAGGAAACAAATGTATACATATTTTTGTCAGATTGGCAAAAATGCCTATTTTCTGTCTGTTGCAGAATTTTAGCAATTAGTTTTTGTGTGCCATGGGATGAAAAAAGCTTGAAAATCACTGCTTTAGAAGATCAAGCTGATCTGCAAGTAAATAAATTTAATACACTAATTTAGCAAGAATAAAAAATCTTAAAAAACAAAAACTAAAACATCCATAATGTCCAAAAATTATTGGACAATGGAAGAAGCACAGTGTTACCCATAACCAGGATAAAAATCAATAAATAGAAAGAAACTAGAAATTTCAGAGAAAATAGAATTATTATTCTTAGTATATTCTTAATATATTAATATATATCAGAAATTTAAAGGAAATACTGAACATAATGAGGAAACTAACAGGAATATAAACAGATAAATGGAAGATATAATAGTAAAAAATTCTAGAGATAAAAAATATAATTTCTTAAATGACAAATTCACTGGTTGCACCTAATAGCAGTTTAGACCCTTCAAGAGAAAAGGTGAGTAAGCCCAATGAGAGAGAAGTAGAAATTATATAAATTGAACATAAAGAGAAAAAGGTGTTGAATGAAATAAACAATAACAGGTCCATGGAACAATGTCAAGCAGTTGAATGTAGATGTAACTAAAGTGTCAACAGAACTGAACAGGGATTTGGACCACAAAAATGTGAAAAACTAATAGTTAAACATTTTCTTCACAAAAATTATAGGTCCAAAGGTCCAACAAGCTCAATGAACTTCAAGCAGAATAGAGACATAAAATAATCCCAAAGCACATTATAATGAAATTTCTTAAAGTCAATAATATGAAGAAAACCTTAAAGGTGAACAGAAAGAAGTAAAAAGATTATGTTTATTCCAGGAAGCGATGAAAAGAATGAGTACCCTGTTCTCATAAGAAACCAAACAATGATAATTTATAAAAATGTTCAAATACAATTCTATTTATTTCTATGAAATAAGTAATAAAAAAGCAGTTTTACACCATTTTTGAAGAGTGAGCAAGTCTTTTCTCCCTTCAAAGCATGCTTTTCTGTTGTCAGCTTGTTTTTAAATTAGTCACATTTAAGTCATTATATTTATTTACAGCATTGCAAGCTATAATATGTTTCAGTCAAAATAGTTACATACATGAAAACTAATAACAGGGACTCTTTTCTAGTAATTTTGACACCTTGAAAGATCATGTATTTGGTTGCTTCCTGGGCTGACTAATAATGGAGAAAACATGGGGAAAACACATAAATTTTTAGTAATAATACAAATTATGTAATAAAATACAGGAACAAGCACTGATTTTTAACACCCCTAACCTCAGAGCAAATACTGAACATGAAAATAAGTCAAGTTCATGTTTAGCTACCAAAACTTACCCATAAGTTATTGTCAATTTCCCTTCCATCGGCACACATTTTCTACTGCTTACATCTCCCAAGCTGTGTACTTGCAACTTGTCCTGTTAAAGAAAATCAGATATTTAATTCAACAGCTCTGGGTTTTTGTTCTAATATTCATTAAAGCTTTAGTTACAGAAATTAGGTAGGGTTACATAATTTTAGACATCCCGCCTTTGAAAAAGAGGGAATCTATGGAACACCAGGATATTTCTTGTATGCCTGCAGTTATTTTATATAGAAAATTACATACTCAGCCCGTAAAAGGATGGAAATAAAGAATGGATATTACAAGACAATGAGAAAGCTGGAATAAAAGATAATCAGAGGATATCAACATGGAAATTATACATAATGTATTACATAAAAAATCAATACATTATGTTTTACTGAAGTGATGGATCAAGAATCACATAATAAGTCAGTAGATGAGGCACTTGGATAATTTTTTTCACATTTATGATTTTGATAAAGACCAGCAGTAAGGTGAAAACAAACTGTGTTTTGATTGATTCTAATGTACTATTATGGTTCAAGATTATCTTTTAAAATTAAAATATCCATATCCTACAATTAGCATTTTCATTCCTGAATGAATGCACTGTCAATTACAGTGCATGTAAACAGGAAATGTGTATAAAAATGTTCTTAGCATTTGCAACATTTTAAAAATAAAAATATATACTTTTTCAGGGAAAATTATTTGTAGATGTATGCGTCATCATGGATGAACATAAAATTGGACCCTGAACAAACAAGTCATAGAGAAATAAATAAAGAATAGCTTAATTTATAGATGTTGTCAAATAAAATTAAGCTACATAAAGTTTATGTATACAAACAAGTACATAACACCACACAAATCAAACAAATGATAACCACAAAGGGAATGAAAGTATCTTTTCTCCTGATTTGGGGAGAGGAATGTGACTGGAGGAGAAAACCTGGAGGACTTTAAAAGAGCACATTGTTTCTCTCGTGTCAGCTGGGTGCCTTCTGAGTACATGCTGTTTCCATGTCTGGATGTGTTTTAATGGGAAGTAGAGTGTGGTGTTAGACAGCATGATACCAGTTTTAAAGAAACTTAGTTAAAATATTGGTTCTACTTACATGTTAACTTGTTCTCTAAGTTAATTACTTAAAATCTTGTTTGTTTCCATTTTCTCATGTGGCTTTCAATTGAGAATGATTCATAGAATTATGGGGAAAATAAAATAATAATATAAGTAAAGGTATTAAATCATGGCACAAAGATATAACTCTTTGATGGTAAACTTATTCCATTCCTGGTCAGGGCACATGCCTGGGTTGCGGACTTGGTGCCAGTCGGGGTGTAGACAAGGGCAACTGATCAGTGTTTCTCTCTCGCATTGATGTTTCTCTCCCTGCCTTCCCTTCTTTCTAAACATAAATAAATAAATAAATAAATAAATAAATAAAGTTTAAGAAAGTATCTCTCAAAATACAAACACCTTCTTATATAATTTATATTCACCACTATAATTAATATCTCCAGTATATATTATACAGAATCTCAAATATATTGTTACAAAAATGTATCTTATAGTAGTCCAACAGAAACAAAAAATATAATAACTATCAATAATTTTGATATACTAAAAGGTATTTCAGAAAATGGTAAATTAATTTATAAGTGACATTAATCCACTTATTTAAAAATAGTGATTATAGGAATAGATTTGAAAAACCAGGAGAGCAAAGAATTGTACAATAAACATTTGGATATCTACCATTATAATTTTAATATATGTATTTAATAATTTATTTTAATTATTGAGAAAATATTGCTTATAAAGATGTGATTGTTCTTATATTTAACCACATATCCCTATTCCTCCTGAGAGGCAAACATTACCATTAATTAGGTATATGTAATATACATATGTAACATATATGTGTGAATATATACATGGCATGTGTCTACATGTTATGAATATATGCATGGCATGACATGTGTGTCATTGTGTGTATGGATATATACATGGCATGCCAACATATGGCATAATTTTTGGTATCTGATAAATTATATACTTATATCAAACTACAAATATCCTTTAACCTTCTTTTTACTTAATATTATTTTGAATATCTGTTCTCAGAGATGAATCAATTTTTATTGCTCTCTAGTATACCTGATTCTGTTTAAAGAGTCCCTACTGAGTGGTCTTTGGTATTTTTTATTAAATCACCAAAACTTTTCAATGTTTCTATAAATTTTCACAAATCCAAACAATGCTTAACTGAACCTCAGTAAACACATCTGCTTGTAAACTTATGTGGTTTTATGAGGAATAAAATGACTTTTAACTTCCAAAAGAAAATTACATCCTGGTAATAACAGAAGGGTTTTGTGTTGTTGTTGTTTTCCTTAAAAATTAGAAACAACTACGCTTAAGGAAGCTTTTATGTTAGCTCCAGTAGAGCCTTCCTGAATGGAAATCACAAATAATTGGTAAATTTACCAATTCCACCAAAGTATGTATGCTTTTTTCAGTAAATTATGTCTTCCTACTAAAATATATTGCTTTTTTTGTTGGCATGTTTATTTTAAAAGAAGTATTGTTTGAATAATTCACTTTTATTTTCATTCTGTTTATGTTTTCCAGGGGTAAAATAAAGTCTATTTTCCTGATATCAAAAGGTAAAAACATAGAATTTCCTTTTCTATCATTGAAATTATAGTCATTTTCACACAAAAAATATACATGCATATTTTTGCGAGAAACAAATCTTATTCATACGTACCCCCAGTAAGTATCTACAGCCCAAGGTATGTCTGCTACTCCAAGTAAAAAAAAAAAAAAAGACAGACATGAGCACGTATTGCAAGAATGGCATGTCCTGACATATACACATGGATAATGAAGAAAATGGGCCAATAAATGCACATTCTATAAAGTATAGTAAAAACTCTAAAATTTTAGATTGGGGGGGTGGTATCTCATTATTTGATATGGTACAGTTGTGTCTTCTTTCAGTCAAACCAGTCTTAGAACAACTCTCAGAAAAAAATCTAAGAATTTGGAAACAAGCTATGTATATTTAAGTTTTCTTGCCCATACTTTTATGCAAATCAGAAGTATAGAATTTGTAAATCTGAATGGGAATTCTAACAACAATTCATTTATTAATCTGGACTTTTTTTCAGTAAGATGTGAAAAATATTTCAAAAGAAGTGTATTTTTCACTTAAACCTGTTTCTTTAAATGTTAAAATGTAATTAGGTTTCTGGTTATGGTGGAATAATAGCCAGTACTGGATTTGCACTGCAGTCATACCTTTCTAAAAAAAATGGACAAAATAAATGGTAACACTATTCTATAGATTGCTCAGCAGGAGGCACAGGATCACCCTCCCTGAAAAAAGGGGACAATGTGGTGTGTCTTCTTTCAGAGAGAAAACCCACGCTGAGCATGGTACTCTCACTGAATTGAGGAAACAGAATTCAGAACTTGGGAACCTTCTGAAGGCTGGAATTCACTGGCAGAATACTGGAGGGAAGAAAGCCCCATGAAGAGAGGGCCCTGTGTAGGGAGCACCTTGAGTCTTTAGACACTAATGGCCAAGAGGGTTGGGTGTGACTGCACAAGACTCAGCAAAGATCACATAGTGAAGACCTGGCTAGTAGAGTTCTGATCATACAGAGCAGAAAGAATGCAAGGTTTGTTTAATGTTCAAGAAATATCAATGTGATATCTTAAATATTAACAACATAAAAGAGAAAAATCATGTGATTATATCAAGAGATGCAAGACAAGCATTTCATCAAAATTTAACATCCATTCATGAGAACCTTCAGCAACTTAATGAACAACACGTACATCAAACACACAGATAATGTGTTTAATGGTGAAAGATAAGATATTTTATTTCTTTCTCTTTTTTAAGATTTTATTTATTTATTTTCAGAGAGAGGAGAAGGGAGGGAAAAAGAGCAATGTATGGTTGCCTCTCACATGGCCCTCATTGAGGACCTGGCCCACAATCCAGGCATGTGCCTCGACTGGGAATCTAACCGGGACCCTCTGGTTCCCAACCCGCACTCAATCCACTGAGCTACACCAGCCGGGCCAGATATTTTATTTCTTATTGAAAGAAGATAAGATACTTATTTGGACCATTTCTATTCAACACTATATTGTCAGTCCTAAAAAAGGCAATAAATCAAGAAAATAGAATAAGATCTATACAGTTTGGCAAGGAAGAAGCAAAATTGTCTCTATTGACAATTATTTGTATAGATTATTACCAGGGAGCTCAAAAAGAACTACGGGAGTTAATGAGTGAGTTTAGCTGTATCTCTAAAAAGAACAATTGGAAAATATAATTATTTTCATAAAAATAACATTTTCAATATCATCAAGAATGTAAAAAAATAGAGAAGTTATTAAACAAAATAAATTCAAGATATGTACACTTATAAAGCATTGCTGAAAGAATAAAGTAGATCTAAATATATTAAGCATGTATGAATTGAAAATTTCAGTATTAAGATGTTATTTATTTTCAAATTGATCTATAAATTCAATGCAATCTTAATGAAAATTATAGTAGTTTTGTGGTTTTGAAAAAAATAAAAAGCTGATCCTAAAATTTTTGTGGAAGTGCAAAACACCTAGAATGGCTGAAATAATTTTTAAAAAGTCATTTTTAAAAATGATGAACAAAATAGGAGAATATTTGCCTGATTTCCAAACATAATACACAGGCACAGTCATCAAGATGGTGTGCTATTGGCATAAAGATGCACATACAGGTCAGTGAAACTGAGTAGAGCCCAATAGTAAACCCATGTAAATATGCTTCACTCATTTTCTTTTTAAAACACACCAAGTAATTAAATGGGGAAAGAGTAGTCCTTTCAGGAGATTTATCTGCAACAATTAGCTATATGTAAATTTTAAAAAAGAATCCTGACTTTTAACAAACAAAAATCTCTAAGTTGTTCTCAGACCAAGATATAAAATAAAATCTATAAAATGTATTTAAAAATATAGAAGAAGTCTTCATGGCCATGGAGTAGACAAATTTCTTAAACAAGATTTATTTTGAAAAAGCAAATTCAAGAAAGACATAATTGATAAATTGGACTTAATTAAATAAAGTACTTTTGTTCTTTAAAGATATTTTGTAAAAATGAAAAGGCAATCCTCAGATTTAGATAAAATATTCAAATATACATGAGTGGGCCTCTCAAAGGTTGGAATTATCTTCAGGAAGGAGGACCCTTGTAGTATAGACTTTCCCCACTAGGTGAGTGTTCTAGGAGCCCATCTATATCAGTGTAGCAGCTGGCGCTGTTGTCAGAGGCTACATAGGCTTTAGTGAATTTTTTTCTTTTTCTAAGACTCTTTCAACACGTTTGCCAATATCATAATGGGTGATGCCGAAGAGCACCTGTCCACACCACGCTGAGTAGTGTTTAGCAGTTTTTGACCAAACACAGTATGACCCCCATGCCCAACCCTCCCTATTCATCCAATTTCTCCGTGAGTGACTTTTTTTGTTTCCCCAGACGAAGAAAGTCTTCAGAGGGAAATGTTTTCCTCATGTGGAAGAAGTGAAACAAAAAATGGCAGAAGCACTAAAAAGCATCAAAAGTGATGAGTTCAAAAATTGTTTTGAGCAATGGAAAAAACATCTTAATAGGTGTATTGCATCAAATGGAGAGTACTTTGAAGGTGACCGAACTTTAAACATGTAAGAATAAATACACAATTTTTTATAACTAAATTTTGGGGTTTGGAGGTTCCCCTCATATATCTGACAAAATACATATCAAGGGTATATGAAGGCCTTCTACAACTCAGTATCAATTCAAAAATCCAGTTGTAAATGTGCAAAATATTTTTTTAAAAACCCATTTCACAAAAGGTGATATGCAACTGGCCCATAAGCAAATGGAACTGTACTCAGTATAATTAGTCATTAGGGAAATGAAAATTAAAACTATATCAACAAAACAAATTAGCAGCAAAATATAACCAAAAACATTGAAATTAAGAACAAACTGACAGTAATCATGGCAGGGGAAGAGGGATAATGGGGGAAAGAGGGGAAAGGGTCATCTAAGAACATGCATAAAGGACCCATGGACAAAGCCAAAGGTGAGTAGGATTGAGGGTGGGAGGTTGGGGTGGGTGGGGCGGGGGAAAGTGGTGGGAGGGAAATGGAGACAACTGTATTTGAACATCAATAAAAACTGACAAAAAAAGAAAATTAAAACTACAACTAGATATAAACCCACTATAATGACTAAATTTAAGTAATAAGTAGTATTAAACTTTGCAAGGATATAGATTGATAAAACTTTCATATATCATAGGTGTGAATGTAAATTTGTACAATCACCTTAGAAAATAGTTTGCTAGTATTTTGTAAAATTAAATATATGTTTACTGATGATCCAACAATATTATAGCTTGGTATTTAGATATACAGACACTCTTTAGGAATGTTTATAGTAGTTTTATTTATAATAGGCTTAACTTGGAAACAATCTAAATACTTATCAGTAAGTGATTGAATAAACAAATAATAATAATACCTCCATATAATAAAATGCTACCAAAAAAGAAAGTATAGTTATATGTAATAGTCATAATAAACCTAAATTCTGTAACAGACGATCCTTATCTGAAATTGTATTTCAAAGTCTAAGTTTGACTTGATGAAATTGTTAGTTAATATATTTGTTTACTAAATGTCTCTTCTAGTTCATTAATGCATCTAATTTATTAATGCTGACATGGCAAAAATAAAATAAAAAGTATCAGATTAACATAATTATGAAAAAAGAGTAGATGCAGATTTCAAATAAATATTTTTTTAACCTTCAGTTTATTTACTTTTTTCTTAATTAAACATGAAACAGAGTTTTGATGGTGCTCTGAAACCAGCTACAGAGCAAATAAGGCACATAAAATGTTAATACACATACATACACATTAGAATGATAATTACCAGCTTGCTAAAAACAGTGCAATAAGGTTTCAATTTGTTGAACGATTTTGCTCTATAAAATGGCACTTAAACCACCTTAAAAGCACTGATTCACATGCTATTATATTTACTATTATACCAACACATTTTGACAGCAAACGTAATAAAGATAATATTAAGTTAACCAAGCAAATTGCCCTGCTTTAGTCACCTAGGACATTTCCTAAAATTCTTACAATAGGAAAGCATAGTGTACATTGGCCTATTCATTGATACATGCTTTCAGTTCTTATTTAAACTTAGAAAGTACTTAAAGTGAACCTTCCTCCAGGGAACATTTCCTAAAAAATTTACAATATGAACCATCACCATAATTCAATAATGGAAATAATTCACATGTTTTAACGTAATATCTATTGAAAAAAATTCTAGGTCTATTTTTACTTTTCTATTGACTTGTTACATACTGCATTTTAATCACATTCTGGAATCTATTAATTTCAAATTTGAAGAAGTGGAGTCATATTACAAAGTTTAAAATATTAAACAACTTGATGAAAGTCTATGTATTAATTAGTTAAAATTAACATGTCTGTTAGACAAATTTAACAAACTATATGAAAGTATTGGTTGCTTTTCTCACTGTGGAATTAATATGTTGATTTTGACTAATAATATATGTATTTTAAATATTACAAAGAGTATTTAGTGTAATAAAACCATAGATTCTAGAAGTTCCTAAATGTTTACATTAATGTTATAATTTTATTTTTTCTAAGACTGTTATAACAACCATCCTGAGAAAATGCAGATTTTACCCACAGAGGCATACTAATAACATTGAAGTCATTGAGGGATTTTCCTTCTGTCTCTAGGTCTGTCTATTATTTTCACAGCAGCTTGGCAATATCAATTTAACTCCCAGGAAATACTAGTTTTTGTCTCTCCTTCTTACATAGGCTTATTCTTTACAAGGATTAGTGCAGTACTGTCTATCAGGTATTCTGAGGGTCCAAGGGCATATGGCTACTTTGTTTTTCAGAATTTTATGATTATTTACAAATATTTTGCATTGTAGAAACCACATATTCAAGTAAAGCTGGGTTCTTGATATCCATGCACCTGACTTCCTATGTGATGTAAACACATTGACAGTGTGGTTTTCAAAATTATTTTTAGATCTCAGCGTCTACAAGATCCCATTAGTCTACTAGAAGACTCTTGTTTCCTGGGAAGAATTGTACGGCTGGAAAAAATACAATAAAGAAATGACTCAAAGGCTAGTATGAACCAACAAAATTTTTAGAACTTGCAAATGAACTCAATATTACTACTTTTGCACCGTGTAACACTGATAGAAGGAAGTAAGAACTTATCTTTGGGATCTAAATCACTGCCATATTATCTAATTTTCTTTTATTTTGCTAACTCATATGCTATGGTCTGAATGTCTGTTTTTCCCCAAATTCATATGTTGAAATCTTAACCCTCAAAAGTGATGTTTTAAGTAAGCAGAAGGGACTTTTGGGAGATGATTATTAAGTCATGAAGGTAGAACCCTTGTGAATGATATTAATCTCTATAAAAACAACCAGAGGGGAGGTTGGAGGGAGTAATGGGGGGAAGGTTGTCAAGGAACATGTATAAAGGACCCACAGACAAAGCCAAAGAGGGGTAAGATCGAGGGTGGGAAGTGGGGATGGACAGGGTAGGGGGTGAAATGGAGACAACTGTACCTGAACATGGAAAACATAGAAATGAAAGAAGGGAGATCAACAAGAGATTGTGTTAAAAATGAATGCTGATTTTTTTTTGGTGTGATAATATGAATAAAAAGATCATTAGGAAGAAAAAAAAGAGTCTGCAGAGAGATCCCTAACCCTTTTCACTATGTGAGGACACAGTGAGAAAGTGCTGGCTATCCTAGGAGAGGGCCTTCACCCCAGTATGACCATGCTGGCACCTTGATCTTGTAGTGCCCAGTGTCCAGAACTGCAAGAAACAAATGTCTGCTGTCTATAAGCTACCCAGGTTGCGGTACTTTGTTACAGGAACACAAACTAAGACATCATATTAAATACCAAATATATTTATGTTCTAGCTGCTGCAATTAAAAGATTCAATTGATTATATCTGCTCCCTTTGTACATTATATTTTACTTTAAGGTCTATAATTTCTCTGAAATTAGCAAAATAACATAAAGAAAATAAAAAATATATAAGAAAGCATTTTTAATGAGGATTAGATTTTGAGTTTTAGTGTCTATTAATGTATTCTTATGAACATTCTGAAACAAAGCTACATTCGTTTTTAGTCTTTCTCTCATTACCCTAATACGGTTGTATATTTTAGGCCTATAATAATAAAGATAGTGGTCATTGTTCAAAATTTACTAAACATCCCTCTATAGAAGACTATTAGACAAAATAATCATGACTATGGGGATGATGATTTAAAATTTGAAATGTGTAGATTTAGGAGGAATAATACAACATTGGATAATATAATGTCTTGACAAGAGAATTGTCTAAGGAAGGGTTTTACATTTTTAACTGCCTTTTTGATGTCTGTATGATATAAAAAACTATGCATATTTAACCCATACAATTTCATGAGTTTAGATATAGGCATACACCTGTGAAACCATCACTACAGTCAAGGCAATAAACATTTTCACCTCCAAAAGTTTCCTTGTGTACTTTTGGCTTTCTTTTCTCCCTTTCTTTCTCTCTTTCTTTCTTTCTTTTTTTTTTTTTTCTATAGCAAAGTAGAAAGAGCACCTAACATGATACAAAACATCTTAACAAAATTTTTAATTTCAGAACAGTATTATTAACTATAGACAATATATTGTATAACAGATCTCTAGACTCATTCGTATTGCATAACTAAAAATGTGTATCTATTGAGCATTACATTTCCTCCTTCCCGAACCTCCTAGAAACTATAATTCTACTCTGCCTTTATGAGTTTGACTATTTTAGATTCCACATGTAAGTGAGATTGAAGACTATACAAGCTCTGGCTAGAAGGTATCCAGCCATATACTATGAAAAATAGAGACACTTCTTGAAGAAAATACAAGATGCAAAACATATTGTACATAGGAAAATGATGTTTCAGTTGCCTTCAAAGTAGGCTCCTTGGAACCTCACACAGTTCTCCCAATTGCCATCAGCTGTCCTAATGTATTTTCCTTTGATGGTCTGCAATCTCTGCCTTTTCAAAGGTGATTTTAGATTTGGGAAAAGCCAGAAGTCACAGGGCACCAAATCTGGGCAGTAGGGGAGCTTAGTCACCTGAGTGATTGGATGTTTCAAAGACAACTGTACTTGAACAACAACAAAAAACATTTTTTAATAAGATAAAATAAAAATAAATATTCAAAGTCATGAAAAGCAGGAACCTACAGCAAAGATTATTCTACCCAGCATACATGTCATACAAAATTAAAGGGCAGATAAATAGCATCCCTGAAAAGAAAAAAAACTAAAGGAGTTCATCATTGACAAACCATTATTATTTGAAATGTTAAAGGGACTTATGTCAGAAAAATATGATCAAAACTATGAACAATAAAATGACAATAAGTACATATTTATCAATAATTGAAATCTAAAAAACAAAGTAAGCAAACAAGAAGATCAAGGACAGAATCGTAGATACAGGGATTGTTTTGATGGTTGCCAGATGGGAGAGGAAATGTGGGGAAATGGATGAAGAGGTACAGGAATTAAGAAGTACAAATTGGTAGTTACAGAATAGGCATGGGGATGTAAAGTACAGTAGGAAAAGGAGTAGCCAAGAAACTTACACACATGACCCATGGACATGAGCAAGTGTTGGGGGATTGCCTGAGGGATTGTGGGGTCCTAGGTAGAGGAGGGAAAAGGGGGGAAAATCAGGAGAACTGTAATAGCATAATTGATACAATATAATTAAAAAATAAAGACTGCTCACAAAGAATAAATTTGGAAACCAAAAATGGTAGATATCTCACCTTCATGAAGATAAAAATATTACTAGGCTAATGGAAAGCTGAATATTTCAGCAGAGACTGGTAACAACAGTTTCTACAGACCTCAAATTTCTTTAGATATTTTCAAAGTGATATTTTCCCATCTCTGACAAAATTTGAATTAATCCTCGGGCGCATTCAGAAACTCCTTTTTACTGAAAGAATAGACTAGCGTGCATGATAACCATGGTCAATGGCAATTGGTGTTAGCAATATTTATTGAATACCTGATAACTTCCAGGTTATGACTTTAAATGAAGGTTTTAAACAGAAAATGACATGGTCAAAACTGAGTTTTATATTATAAAAAGTGTTTGTTTTTAGAACAGCTTTACATTTGCAGGAAAAAAATGGAATGTAGTGCAGATGGTTCACTGATACAGATGGATCCTTAGAACACCCACCTAGTGGAGGAAGACTGTACTACAAGGGGCCTGCCCTCCAGAAGATAATTCTGGTTTTTTGGGTCCCCCTTCATAATTCTGATCCTTGTTCCTCTATAGGTAAGGTGATTTTTAACCCTTTTTCTTTTTTCTCTTGTCTTTGGTTTTCTGCAGTGTGAATATGATATGTCTGGGTTTAGCTGTTTTTTGTTTGTTTGATTGTGTGTGTGTTTGTTAATTCTGTTTGGTGTTCTCTGAGTTTCCTGTATTTATGACTTTGCTATTAATTGTGAAAAAAATCTTAGTCACTATTTCAGATATCTCTTCTATTCACTTTTTCTGCTTTTGGTTTTTCTATTACAGGTATTGAAATTGTCCCACAGTGCTTGACTATTCTAGCCTCTCTCTTTTTCTTTCCTATTTTTACCTCTTTGCATTTAAAAATTACAATAATAATAGAACAAATTTTGAAAAATATATTGTAGGATGTATTGCCATGATACAATAGGAATAAAATAACATGCACAAAAAATACCCCAATCATAATGAATGGATTATTAAGACTGACAGCAATGGCATATACCCACAAAAGGTAATGGCACTCCTTTGTTGAGATAAAATATGTTAGCAAGTTTCTAC
The DNA here is from genome assembly GCA_004026765.1 of Micronycteris hirsuta. Classification (NCBI taxonomy): domain Eukaryota; kingdom Metazoa; phylum Chordata; class Mammalia; order Chiroptera; family Phyllostomidae; genus Micronycteris; species Micronycteris hirsuta. The sequence continues at coordinate 26,764 of PVJI01004910.1, forward strand.
ATTTATATATCCATTCTTGCATTCAATAAAATACTATTGGGCATGCATAAAAGTGCAGGTGATTTGCTCAGGCTAATGATAAAAATTAAAAACTCAATCCTTTCCTCCAACTTTGAAAAATTCAAATCTAAAAAGTGACACATTTTTTAAAAGCTATTAAAAACAATGACAATTTGAAAATTAAATCCTGTATCTATCATAGAACATAGACAAATTCACTTAACAGTGGTAGGGAATTCAGAGAAAACTTAGCAGAAAAGACAGCTACTGAGTTCCTTGAACAACTCTGAATCTGGTAGGAAGATATACACATAAGATACAGGATCTGTTAAGAAGGAAAAGTATACTGTAATTATGAACTATAAATTGAAACAACATCCCCTTCATTGTAGAGGAAATTACTACTTCTCCTCGAGCTCTCCTTGCATTAGGTTAGACTGAAGCCTGAATAATTGCCAGTTTCATGACAGAATGGCCATAAAAAATGGCAACCCTGCATCGATGACACATGATGACTGAACTTGTGGAACAAGAAAGCACACTTCTACACAGTGAGATGCGTGACTATCAGAGGGTAGTTTTTAAGCCCACCGCGCACAAGAGCCTACAGCCTCCATGAGTTTTCTGAGAGGCTGAACTACAAAGCACAGAAGCACGGTATTCACACTAAATCATGTCATCTGTAGGATCTCTAGCAGGAGACTGGTTGAATTAATTTATTTGACCAAAAATAGTAATACACAAAATTTTATTTAGTACTATAAAAAGGTAATATTTTTTGAAAAATTAATTTTTACAATTATCTAAATACACTTTTAAGAAAATTAGCAACAAGATATAACTATTCCAACTAATTCCATTCAATGCTTTTTTCCATATCTATAATTTAATCTAATGAAGAAAAACCCTCCTGTTCTCCATGCTTAACCATTCATGCATCTGAATACGAAAAACCCATTTTGACATTTTAATGATAAAATCAAATGTATGCAGCATACAAAGCAGATTGGATTAAACCATTTTATATCATACAATGTTTTGGCACCAATTTGGAGGTATTTCTTTTTGTAACACAGAGTAATACAATTTTATAGTTCATTGCTAAACATTTCATTAAACCATAAAATAAAATAATTCAATTAAATCATCAAAGAATATATTGTGATACTTTCAATTATGTTTTAACAGTTTGATTAATATAATTAGTTTTAGATAACAAACATGACTGGGTCCTAGTAAGGTAGGAGATTTAATTGGCTCATTTCCATAATTGGAGCTATCCTATCCAACGTTTCATTTTTCTGTTTAAAAACATAGTTGTTTTATTTTCACAGAGTGAATGATTTGAATTATTTATTAGAAATAAAATTATGATAAAACTTGAGCATTGGTTTTCATTTATCCCTGATATCAAACCCAATGGACCCCCTCCTTAATTTAAAGTACCGATCCATGCTTGTAATACGTATTTTGCCTATGGCATTCCTAAACAATTCTGCTCTGTTCACCTTTGGGCTTTTAGTCTTTATGGGAAAAAAAGGAAGGCATTTTTACATGAATCCTAAATTAATAAAATCAGGTTATAACTTTCTAAAATGTGATATTTTGAATTTAATTTTTAAATTTTTCAATAGTTTTGCTAGCTCTAGTAATTTAGGATTTATGTGTGTGTGTTTCTGATTACTGCAGTTAAGACAAAACTGATTAGAAGCTGTCTGGCCAGAATCCATGTCACTGGAGGTTTTAGTAATGCTTTTGGAAATTAATGTTGAGTCAGTACACCAAGAAAAATAGTAGGAATTCCAGAATATGGTTTACTGAGAGTGCTTCATCTGTAAACCTTAAAAGAGACCTGTAGGAAGTGACTGAAGATGTATGAGAACATCATCATATTAAAAAATATAACTCAGTAAAAAGTATAACCCAACAATAGATTTTTGCTAAAGAATAGGTGGTGTGCCTATATATACCATAGTGTTACATCTAGGACCAAAATTTGCATATTTCCTTCCTGCTTTCTAAGTAAAGATACTTTTATTTTTTCAATTCTACCTCTGGAAACCAAGTAAAAATATCCATCCAATAGTTTCCCCTTCTTAACACTATTGTAACATGCCTCAACAAAACCTCTATCTTTTTTAAAAGCCTCAGAGCCTGATACATAGTAATACTAATATCAACACATATGGTCTGAGCTTTACCGTGTTCCAAAAACTGTTTGAAGTAGCTTACTTACCAAATTTAATCTTAAAAATAAGCCCAAGTGATGGTTAACAAGTCATTTATGCAGACTTACTCTTGACTAGGCCAGGTCCTCCTGCTTAGTCTTCTCGTCCCGCTACGTCATTATAGTCACAGCACGCGTTTTTAATCACTGGTGTTATTCCCTTCACCCTGTATTTTAAATGCAGTGCAGGTAGGTGCAGCGTCTCTTCTAACCCTCAGCTCGTCAACACATTGCTGTACTCCTAATAGATATTTGAATGTATCTATTGGGTTTTATAATAAAGGGAGGTTTGAGTAAACAGAAAATCAGTACATTCTTCTTCAAGAACTTGAAGCTAGAGAAAATAATTAGATGGTATAAATGAACCCTGTGGTAACCCTTCAAAACGTGTGAAGTTGAAAATATTTAAAGTATGGAAACAAGAAAATCATTGTGAATATGCCTTAATTTCAGTAAAATATCAGAAAAATACAGACTTAGTAACTTTCTAGCTCCCTTATTTGGCCAAATGTTTGAAAATAAATATATGGCAATATCCATAAGAATTAACACGCTGATCATTTCCTCCAGTAGAGTTTCTCTGGGCTTATTTCTGCCTGCAAGTAAAGCCAACATGGCTTACAAACCTAAAGCTAAAATGTTCTCTGATCTTGTCTCAAGTGGTGCTAAGCTTCCCAAAGTCTGTTACGCCACTCAGCCTGAATGAACACGGGGTTCGGCTCTGGAGTATGCCATCTTGAATTCCTGACCAGCTGACTGTGCTTTGTGTAAACCTTTATTATCTATACCCTGTCCTGCTTCTCTTTCTTCGCTTCATTCTTGATCGGTTACATTTCCTGGCAGGGGAACAAAGCATATGCTTCAATGGGTCTTTTCCCTCTGTAGCTTCTGTTTTCTGCTTTCACTATTTCCAGCTATTTCCTGATATTTTGCTTGCATGTCTGAAAAAAGACCAAACCCTGAGACGTACATGAAATAGTTCAAGAAATATTCCTGCATTTAAAAAGCTAGATGTTCGGGGAAACCCTTCTACAGGGAAGTATGTTAAGTGGCCTTTCATGTGTACAAGTTTGTATTGATTGGTTTGATAACAATAAATACAACTTGGCCCATTGCTCAACAAAGTGACGCATCCACCCTTACAGCAATATGCAAATTATAACTTCAACTTTATTATTAAATAATTTTCAGTACACGTTTTATCATATATAATTTTTATGATATAATCAACATATTTTAGTTGTTTGGGGATATACATTTATTAAGGATGATCTGAAGAAAGTAGCTCCCACATAAAGCTTATTGAGGGTAAAGCAAAGTGAAATCAAATGCTTTAATTCCACATATTTAATTTGGATACAGTACTAATGAACTAAATATTGTTAGAAATAGATTATATTTCAAAGCATGTTACTAGTAGACAATTGGTTAGCAAACCATTCCATAATCAAAAATCTATTTCTGAAGAATTAAAAATGTTACTAGTTGTTGATATAATTAATAGTTATTAAGGTTATTTGCATTTTAAAACTATAGGGAATAGTTTACCTTGTTTACAAGGTCCTGAATTAATTTTCCTTTACACATGAAAAGGTTTTATCTCTCAATTTCCTAATGGACACTTGGATTTGTAAATGAGCCTCTTTCAGTGGTTGATCCTCTGCCCTTCTAAAGCCATCCAAATATGTGCACCAATGATGCAACTGTAATTTTAAAATATGTGTAATATCACATGTAATAATAACAAAGACTTATGTAGCATACATGCATGAGCTTATTATTGTGGTTAAGCCATGCTACATCCTTTTGTCTTCAGAATCACCTTATGAACATGTGCAACTCTTCTTACCATTTTGTAAATGAGAAAACTGAGACACAAGAGGTTACATAATTTGAGGTCATTCATCTAGTGTGCTACAGTCGAGATTCAAACTAAGGAGTGAAGTTCAAGGAAATACACACTCAGTCAGTACTCTGTATAATACAGCTGTACATAAATGACATGAACCAGGAACATGAGAGTATTTCTGTAATTAAATTTCTTGGAGTCACCTCGATTCATAAAATTATGTAAGTCTCAGGTATACCACTTTACAATACAACATCTATATACTTTATTGTGTGCTCACCAACCAAAGTCTAGCTCCCGTCTCCGTTTATTTGACCCCTTTTACCGTCTTTGTCCTCCCCCCAACCATGTCTGTTTTCTGTATCTATGAGTTTGTTCGTTTGCTGCTTTCTATTTTATATCCCACATATGAGTGAAATCATGTGGTTCTTGTCTTTTTGTGATTTATTTCAGTCTTTATGATACTCTTGAGATGAACCCATGTTGTTGCAAGTGGTGCTAAATCATCATTTTTAATGGTTGAATGGCACCCCACTGTATATACGTATCACATCTTCTTTATCCAATCACCCATTGAAGGGCACGGGTTTCTCCCCATGTCTCGGCTGTTGTGAGTAATGGTGGAATGAGCATAGGGGTACATATATCTTTGGGATAAGTGCTTTGAAAAATATTAGGTAGAAGCTCAGAAGAGGGTCTGCTGGTCACATGGTAGCTCTATATTAATTTATTTTAGATTTTATTTATTTATTCTTAGAGAGAAGGGGAGGGAGGGAGAAAGAGAGGGAGAGAAACATCAATGTGTGGTTGCCTCTCACTTGGCCCCCACTGGGGACCCGGCCTGCAACCCAAGCAGGTGCCCTGCCTGGGAATTGAACTGGCGACCCTTTGGTTCACAGCCCACGCTCAATCCACTGAGCTACATCAGCCAGAGCTCTATATTAATTTTTTGAAGAGCCTTCAAACTGTTTTTCCAAGTGACTGCACCAATTTACATTCCCACCAATTATTTCAGGTATTTCAATGATTATTGATAACAGTCATTCTAAAATGTGTGAGGAGGTATCCATTGAGGTTTTGATTTTCATTTTCCTTATAACTGGTGATGCTGAGTATCTTTACATACATCTGTTGGCCATCTGTATGTTCTCCTTGGACATCTAATCAAGTCCTCTGCCTATATTTTAATTGCATGTGTTTTGGGTGTTGAGTGGTATAAGTTCTTTGTATGCTAATCAGAGGTATTGTTTACAAAAAGCTTTTCATTTGGTTGGTTGCATTTTTTGTTTTGTTAGTGGTTTATTTTGCTTTTTTAAATCTTTTTACTTTGATGTAGATTCATTCATTTATTTTTGTTTTTACTTCTCTTGCCTTTCGGTTCAAGTTCAAAGAAATCCCTCTGAGACCAAGGTCCATATATTTTAGGAACATGAGAGATTTTTAAAGTTTATTTTGGTTATCTCAAAATACATTAAGCATCAAGGGAAATTTCTTTTTGAAAATACATGTGTCTTCTCATTAGCAAACCATTAATCCATAACAAATATTCCTTTCAAATGAAAAACACTCATTAGTATATCTTTAAAGAAAACTATTTCTAATCTTGTAGGAAAGTATGCAACATTTGTTTTCAGAATTCATATATTTTTGCGTAGTAGGAAATGTCTGTAGAAAATTGTTTGATCTTTGCCCTTAAAGTGATTTTTTTCTAATGTATAAGGTAAAATGGAGTAAATATTAAAATCTCTCTTATAGTCTTAGGCAAATTATTCCTTAATATTTACTGTACTATATACTCTGAATGACAACAGGTAGATCACTAAGAGAAATAAGGCTAACATAATTCTCAAACAGGGACACACCATTTCTGTTTTATACTACTACATAGCATACAGTCAAAAACTTAGTGACTTCAAATAACAAAAATGCTGTATTTCTTGGGCTTGGGTGTGTTGATCAGGTTCACATGGTGTCTCAGAGGGTGTCAGAATAGCTGAGAAGTTAAACATAGGCTTAATCACAGCCTTACTAAACAGGGCTGGCAGTGAGGGCTGCTTCCAGGCGGGGATCATCCAGGATCATTGTCAGCCGCTTCGGTAATCCTGCACATGGGCCCCTCTGTAATGGTTCCCATCATAACGGTTTTGTTTCAAGAAGGAGCATTCCAGGTATACAAGCACCAACATGTGAGCTTATACTCAGTGTTCACATTCATCAGGCTTGCTCATGTTCTTTGGCCAAAACTAATATCACATGGCCACACCCAGATTCAGTGTGGGCGGGGACTACAAATGAGTAAGAATGCGAGAAGGCATGGTTTAATGAAGGCCATCAAAGAAATATCTACCACATTGAATAAAAAAGTAATATTAGTCCTCACTTAATTTGTCATTTTTGCTTCAATTGAAATGGCAAATTCAACTGAAAATCTAGCCCCTACCTTTTTTGCAACCTCAAAGTTAGCATTATACAGGCAACCTTAGCATGAGAATACTGTGGAATATTTATTTTGGTCATTGAATCCCTTGCATATTGTATTTTAGGATAAACATGGAACTCACCAATTTCCCTTGAAATCTAAATAGATCTCCTATCCATACTTTGAATTGACTTTAGTCTCTCTTTTGCCATTTTATCAGGTTATCTTAAATTCTTTTTCCATTTTTGAAATCAAGCCCAGTTCTGGAATAAGTAGTTACCAATGTACTGTCTTCTGTAGAAAAGTATCACAAACATTGAATATCTGCTTTATTGGAATTCCAGCAAAAATTCAGTCATAAGTTTATGTCCTTAACCAACTGGAGGATCCTGTTGTCTAGTGAGGGGTCTGATGAATCACAATGACTTTTAAAAACAAATATTAAGTTTAACATTTATGTGGTTCTTATATCTATGCCTTGCCAACCCAGCTGCACTTCCAGTGTCCATCTAAGAACATCTAAGTAAACATGCAAAAACCTATCCTTCCCTTTCTTTTATTGTTATATCACAGCTCTTACCTATCCCCACCTTGTTGTAATCACTTTTGACAAATTTATGCATACCCCAAATTAACTATCTCCCAAATAAGATTGAGGGCACATCCATAAATCCCAACATTTCTCTTGTATCTCTTACCAGTTAATCCTCGTGATCACTTTCCCAGGCAACCATCCATCTGATTTCCATCGCTAGGGACTGGATTCAGTGGTGTGTTGGTTAATATTTATAAACCATCTATTTAAAAAGAAAACCTATTTTGTAAAGTTTTCCAATTTTGATAGTATCAATACTGCTAATGTGGTTGATTTTTAGGCTACCAAAGCAACATCACTGAATGCAGAGCTGGGAAGAAACATCCATTAGTGCACCATTAAACATCTTTCAAGTACAACATAAATAAATAAATATAGCATAGATAAGAAGTGATGAGTTTTGAGTACTTATAACACATTACTTAATTAAATTTTTAATAGTTGCTGTGGTCAGCTGGCTCACAGAAATGCTGAAAACACAGCATTAACAATATTTGCCTGTTCTGTGAAATAAATTGCATATAAATGGAAATATTCTGTGTGTCCTCTTTTGTATCTGGTTTCTTTTGCACAAACAATGTGTTTGAGATTCACTCATGTTATTGGGTGCATCAGTAATATGTTGCTGAATTATATTCAACTCTATGCATAGAAAACTGTTTAACCATTTACCTCTTATAGACAGTTGCATTGTTTCTAGGTCTGGATTTTATTAATAAAACTATGACAATTTGTGTCAATTTTTTGTACAGTTATATCTTTATTTCTTTTGGATAAAATCCAGGTTTGTGATTGTTGATTCATAAGGTAAGTAAATGTATGTTCAGCTTTATAAGAAACCACCAAAATAGCTTCCCAGCAGTTTTACAATTTTACCCTCCTACAAGCAGAGTATGAGAGTTTAAGTTAAATCACATCCTTGGCAGGTTTGGTATTGCTAACCTTTGTGTATTATCCAACCTAGTGGGTATGTAGTGGTATTTCATCACTACACAAATTACTTTTTGAATAGTTATACATATTAGTCAGTACACAAATAACTTTTTGAATAGTTATACATATTAGTCAGTGTATTTTTTTCTGTAAAGTTACTGTAACAAAGTAACTTTTTAAATATTTTTCCCCATTACACATTTTTTGTAGAATCTATGTGCTGTATTTTTCCTATTTTCATAGACATCGCTCAGCAATTCTGTGGGACAAAGGACTACCTGACTGCTGGTTGCCTGAATAAAAAGAGCAACTTGGACTGATTACCCTCTGGAAGTCCCTTCAGAAACAAGTACTAGACTCAATTATATGAACTGAACTGGGAACCAAAGGCTTACTGGCCAGATGGATGCGTACACTGGAGATACTATAGACCTGTCACACCCACTGATGTGAGACCTACATGGGAGACCCCTACAATTATAAACAGTATTTTCTCTCCATCGGCATCACCTGTGCCTCAGGACTATATTTTTGTGTGGAAGTCAGGCATTGACTTGCCTCCATTCTGAAACACAGTTCTTAGAGGGAGTTACAAGAATTTTTTTTTAAATGTTTAGACTTTTTTTTAAAGATTTTATTTATTTATTTTATTTTTAGAGAGAGGGGAAGGGAGGGAGAAAGAGAGGGAGAGAAACAGCAATGTGTGGTTGCCTCTCACATGGTCCTCGTGCCCTGACTGGGAATTGAACCGGGACCCTTTGGTTCCCAGCCCGCGCTCAATCCACTGAGCTACACCAGCCAGGGCGAGTTACAAGAATTTTTTAATTGTTTAAGGAGACAACACCAGAAGATCACTTAGCCCACAGATAACTAGCAAAATCTTGCCAAAATTAGGCTATACTTGGTTACTCAAGGGATCTTTCCAATGGAAAAACCAATAAAGCAATTTTTAATGCAGTTAATGAATAACTGGTTGTTCAATAATAACATAATAACATACTTGTATAACTGCTGTGCAGATAATTATCTATACTCCAATTAGAAAACTCATCATTTAGGAAAAGATAGTTTAAAGTTTATTCCTAACTTGATCAGTGACTCCACTTTGGACCTAAAAGACATTTCCCGTCGGTCTCAACTCATTGTCCAGCGTCATTACGAGTAATAGAATTGCCCTAGTTTTCCTATTTGCAGGCCTAGGTAGAGCTTTCGCAATCACTAATATACCTTGCTCTATCTTGGTCATTAATGCATGGACCAAATAGATGAGGTAATATGGAAATTTATCTCCAATGTCTAAGGTAGACATTGATGATTTAGGGTAATTGTTCTGCTGGTTGGGTCTTAGACTTGGGGTGGCCCTGGAGAAGCCAATAGTGCATACTAGTCTTTTCCTGCTGCTCATCCAGGTCACACGAGCCTTAATTAAGTGCTGAATTTGGCCCCATCCTCTGCTGGTCAGATAAATCACCAGGAAATTCACCCGTAGGCAAGATGATATAGAAACAAGGGGTTGGTATACTCAAGGAAAACAGCTCTCCAGGGATCTCTTGCATATCCCTATACCTTGCAAATGGAGGCACTGAGCACCCTTTTTCTTAGGCTACTGTAGAGGGTTTTGTATTGCAAAGGATGTTACGAAATAGATAAATCTATTCGTCCAAAACAAAGGTGGGGATTCTTACTGTCTAGTATGACAAAAATTAAAATTGCCTTCTGAAGCACAGTACCTGCTGATTTACTGCCCATTATAAGTGATTTGAGTTCCTTTAGCTTAGTACTCCTCTCCTGTTACCCAGTCCACTGTGTAATGGGTGTCAACTGTCCCTCTTCATGTTGCCCTGCAGGCATAGGGTAGCAGAGAGCTGGAGCAAAAATGCTACTAGTCTGGCTACTGGTTTTGTTTTGAGTTATAAACTGCCCTCCACCTCTGACCCATAAAACTGTGGTAGGCTAACTCGTTAGCTAATAAGAAGGGTAAAGTTTATTATTTATTCCATTGAGCTATAAAAACTGATATTTCAGTTAATAAATTGGAAAAGATGGAAAGACAACAACGGTCTTGATAGGACGTGACCCCAGCTCTGACCTAACGGGAGATCACAGGCAAAAAAGATGACACATTCTATACTGATCACATTTTTTTCTATTTAAAAGACAATTATTACTTTAAGGAAAAAAATTTATACAATCATAGAGAAGAAATACATGTGTCAAATCTGATTATTAATTCAAGTAACATCGGGCGATGTGTCTAGATGTTGAAATAAAAACTTGAAGATTAGGTGTGAATACAAATATTCCTGAGATTTTTTTTATAACTTAAAAATAAATTCAGTATTAACAATCCTAGTGGATTACTTAGTAATAGAATTTTCTGTCACTACATATGTCCATTGGAATTCAGGACATAGTCTAAAATGTTAATAATTTTAAATTGCATTTTTTAACCCACATGTCTCATTTATCCTTTTGGTAATTCTGTGTGTCAGATGATAGCATATAATGTAATATATCTTTTTCTTACCAGAACTCAGCAACATGGAACTAAATTATCTCCCTTATTTAATAAAGGCATTTAATAAAGGTATACCTAATGATAAGCTTCAAAAAAAACATGTGCATACCTACCTGGAATAAAGTTTTAATCTGATTTCCATTGAAGAGAAGATATACCTGCTTCTGGCCTGCCTCATTTTTTAAAAACTTTATCATTTAACAAGACACATAATCATATCAAAAATAATTTGTTTTTAGTTTCCAAACAAATATTTGTGGTATTTTTGATGAAAAGAGTTGCTATATCCTATTAATGTATACATTTAATATCCATTCCAAATATTAAGTATTACAACAGAATTTTCAAAGGAAAGAATATGGAAGGAGAAAGAGATATTTGACTGTTAACGACTTTTCCAGATTACTCAGAACTGAATGCTTTTCTTTATTTGTTATAGTAATATCATCTTACTTCAGTTACTGTTGCAGGTATGAGAGTATGTACCCAACAAAATATAATGAAGTCTGTAGATAGAAATTACATTTTAGTAATCATTCAAGAGATGCTAGTGGGCACACCACTGACTTTTTAAAAAATCTTAATGAGACCCATAAAGGTCAGCCTTTGTTTAATAGCAACTTTGACATTTATTACTTTGTTCCTAAGAATTTTTTCCTCTTGAATTTATGAAGTCAAAAGTGCATCATCTCATTTATTGAATATTGTGTTATCACTAGTTCATTTCCTCTGCTCTCCACGCACAGGGTTCATACAATGTCCTTGAAAAATGGGTAGAATATTGGCCTATGTAGCCCGTGTTTCTAATTGGTGGCACTCCCCAGAGTTTGTGTGTTCTTGTGTGCATATAATTATATTTATGTTTTTAATTTTGTGGTGGGAAAACACATAAAAAATATCTCTACATCTAACTCTACAGGCTACTAATTAAATCAGATTTTTTTATAGTTATAGGATCTTAGTTTGTTGTACCTTCTGAGAATATGCATTCTTTTAGAAGAAAAAATGTCTTCAAATGGTTATTGAATAAAGTTTGTACACTGTACTTTTTAAACACAGCCTCAGAGTTTTATTATCTTAATTTAAATTTAAAAGTTGAAGCTTAGAAGACAATGACTTGACCTTTCACTCCATGCCTCCTTCCGAGCAAACATTTGTATTTATTCATGGCCAGTAAACCTCAGAAAAATTCACTTTGTGATTGTCCTTCAGTAAAATCTGCTTAGTCAGACAGCCGTTCTTTCAGTCATAATGCTTTCTTTGGGCACAATGAAAATCATTGCACTACTTGTCCCATGTCATGGCATAAGGCTGGTGCTGGTTGTCATTTTGAACAGAATATTTAGTGTGTTTTAGGAATGTTCACTGCATTTCTAGGAGAAACACTGGCAAGAAAAGCTATTTACTATTATGTTTGACAAAAATAGGTCGAAGTATCTTTGATACAATTTTTGCACATCAGATTGCCTCAATTTCAAATTAATCTAAATAAATTTAGTTGACGTGTGTTTATCTTTCTTTTTTCCAGAGACATGCCATTTATAATATCTGAAATTCACATGCTGATTTTATCTTCAGCAACTCAAATATGTGTTATAGATTTTCAGTTTTCAATATTATTTGATTTTTTTAAATATTGTTACATAAGACCCCGGCTGGTGTGGCTCAGTGGATTGAGCGCGAGCTGGGAACCAAAGGGTCCCGGTTCGATTCCTGGTCAGGGCACATGCCTGGGTTGTGGGCCGGGTCCCCGGTGAGGGCCATGTGAGAGGCAACCATACATTGCTTTTTCCCTCTCTTTCTCCCTCCCTTCTCCTCTCTCTAAAAATAAATAAATAAAATCTTTAAAAATATATATTGTTACATAAGAGTAAAGAAATGTAGGTAGAGATATGTAAATTGATGTAGGATTACTAATGGATTACTTCTTAACTGTAGATTTAATGAATGCCATTCAAAGTTCCTAAATCTCATAAAAAAGATCACCACATCCTGCAGATGTGCTGACCAGTGAAAGTCTCACCTTGATCCTGAGCGAAATCTGTGACTTCCATTCAAACACCCACGTTCTCTTTGATTGGACAGCAACAGTTATCGCAGGAGCATCTGCAACTGTGAATCACTCAGGAGAAAGGTATTCTGTTTTTATATTTCAAGGATCAATTATAAATTTGTCTTTATCAAAGTTTTATCTGAGCATATTAACGGGTCTTAAGAAAACACTGAAAATACCAATAATATGACACAATTATGTAGAGATATGAATTTACATCTATGAAGGATAGTTGAAAAACCTAAATTATGAAGTCCAGGCATGAAAAGATCTGGGAAAAATATGTTGCTTAGTACAAGATAATTCTATTAAAGCATGGCACTTTTTAATGAAAAAATATTTTTGTTAATTGTCACAAAAATACAAAAGATTTTGGTGTAGTCCAAAAAGATTATTTGGTATCTTTTATTGAAAAGCTAGCTGCTTTTTAGCTGCTATACGTACTTGTCTGGATTATGTACACCTTTTTTTTTTTTTCTGTTTTACAACTTTGAACTTATAGAAAACTGAAAATACTGAAAATCAGTTTTGTTCACAGAAAAGCAAATTAGATGAGACCAGTGTACTAATTATTGCCCAATGGATAGACCTGTTTGCACCTACATGCAAATTTATTTTGATATTTCCTTTTTTGTGTGTATATATATATATATATATATACACATGTATATATGATATTTGAATTTTTTGACCAGTTTAAACACTTTATAAATTCTCTCCATGACTGAGTAAAATAATATTTTACATGTGTTTATTTTTCTTTTTTCAAGAGTCATGTTTTTACTATTTTAATATTTTTTATTTAACCTTTATTGTATTTTCCATTACCATGTACTCCCTCCTCCCCCACTGCCACAGTCCCCACACTGTTGTCTGTGTCCAAGAGTCCTTTTTCCTGTTTGCTTAACCCCTCCACCCCTGACCTCCCTCACACTAGCTCTTACTTTGCTCTCCATCTAGGAGTCTGTCCTTATTTTCCCTGTTAGTTTAGTTTGTTCATTAGATTCTACAGAAGAGTGAAATCATATGGTATTTGCTTTTCTCTGACTGGCTTATTTCACTTACCATAATGTTCTCCAGGTCCATCCATAATGTCGCAAAGGGTAATTTTCCTCTTTTATGGCTGAGTAGTATTCCATTGTGTAAATGCCACATAGTTGTTTTATCCACTTATGTATGATGGACACTTGGGCTGCTTCCATATCTTGGTAATTGTAAAGAATGGTACGCTATCCGACTTCTGGCAATATATCCAAAGGAAACCAGAACACTAATACAAAAGAACATAGCACCTTTATATTTATTTTAACATTTTTATTCATGAGCAGTAGTCAAGCATTGTGCTTACAAAAATCAGATGAGTAAGAACAATAAGACATTTTGGTTTACCTTTCACTTATTAATTTTTTTTTACTTCAGAGATTCAGAAAGGTATCGATCATTTGATGGTATGTCACATATATTTTGCATTGCTACATATAGTTCACATTCACATAACTTGTGTGATTATATGATTTGTTTTGTATACATTCTATGCCCCATGATACTCAGGGAGATAAAATGATGATTAGACACTGTTTATTTTATCTACAAAGACTCAAAAATCAAATCTAAATATAGTTTTGTAGTAATTGTAAAAATGAATCCATTTTAATGGGGAACAGACTTTAAAAAGACAATAGATGGTTTTCTTTTTTATTTTGTGGCTGAAATATAATTTATCCATTATTTATTGTCCATGCATCCAGTTGCTAACTTCCTGCCTTTCAGTTATGATGTGATATGCCTGCCTAGAAATGTCCTAGCTTCATGCCTGAAATTAATATACCCATATTTACTAGAAAAGTTGCTCTCAATTCCAAAAGGGGCATATGAACAAAATAAATATATAAAGCATCACAGGACAAAAGAACTTAAATTGACTTTATTAGCCTCACAAGTCTGTCCACAAACATAAACAAAGCAATTCTCTGTTAAATTGTTGATAACCCACTTCAGCCTTTACTAACACTTTTTTTAATGTATTTTTCCATTACCATTTATCCCCCCCATACCCCCTACCACCTTCAATCCCACACTGTTGTCCATGAGTCTTTTTCCTTTATGCTCAATCCCTTCACTCCCTACTCATCCCCCATAGTTGTCATCCTGTTCTCCATCTATGAGCCTATCTCTATGTTGCTTGTTAGTTCAGTTTTTTAATTAGATTCCACATATGAGTGAAATAATGTGGTATTTGTTTTTCTCTGACTGGCGTATTTCAGTTAGCATAGTGTTCTCTAAGTCCATCCATGCTGTCACAAAGGGTAAAAGTTTCTTCTTTTTTTATGGCCGAGTGGTATTCTATTGTGTAAACTAACACTTTTCAGTAGTGAAAGGTACATTCATGTAAAACATTCATGTAAAAGGTACTGAAAGGTAAATTAAGTCATAACTACTGGCCTGGTATGTGTTTTTTCTTTGTAGGTCTAAATTATGTACATTTATGATTTTGAGTCTTTATTTCCTTAATTTATAAAAAGCAATCAAATATATTTTTAAAATTTGAGTATACTAGATGTCCTCTTTTATTTTATTCTGGTATTACAGGGATGCTTATATGTCCTTGTAAAAGGAATAATACAAACAATTCTTTGCCCCCAAATTTGATCATTTAGATGAAATAGAACATTTCCTTGAAGGACACAGCCTATCAAGAAAGAAAGAAGGGGCTCCTATCCTTTGTGACAGCATGGATGGTGGAACTGGTGAGCATTATGGTAAGTGAAATACGCCAGGCTGTGTAAGACAAATACCATATGATCTCACCTACTAGTGGAACCTAATCAACAAAACAAAAAAGCAAGCAAAATATAACCAGAGACATTGAAATAAAGAACAAACTAATAGTAATCAAGAGGGGAGGAGGGAAGGGATAACATGGGGCGAAAATAGGAAAGGTCATCCAGGAAAACATGTATAAAGAACCCATGGAAAAAGCCAAGGGGGGTAGAATTGAGAGTGGGAGGTGGGGATGGGTGGGGTAGGGGGTTGGTGGGGGTAAAATGGAGACAATTGTACCTGAACAACAATAAAAAAATGAAAAAAATATTAGAGAAGGAAAAAATAAAATAAAATTTTCTGTAATAAAAAAAGACATAGACTATCAAAACTCACACAAAGAGAAATTAATCTAAGCCCGTGATGTCTGTCTAGACAGTATACAGCCATGTACTATAAAAAATAGAGACATTTACTGAAGAATATACAAGATACAAGAAACATTGTAGACAGGGCAATGACACCTCAGTCCCCTTCAAATTAGGCACCTTGGGACCTCACACAGTTCTAGTCACCATCAGCTGCCCTGTCCGTCATATTTTCCTGAATGTCATTGATGATGGCAAGACTCTTCCCTTTCAAAGGTGATTTTAGTTTTGGGAAAAGCCAGAAGTCACAAGGCACCAAATCTGGGCTGTAGAGGGGATGAGTCCCCTGGGTGATTTGATGTTTCACAAAAAAAACTCTGCATGAGACGTGATACATGAGCAGGCAAGTTGTCATAATGAAGCTGCCAATCACCAGTTGCCCGTAGCTCCAGCCTCCTGAATCAACTAGTTTCTGCAGAAGAATGTTCAAGTTTAGCACGAAATTTGAAGAAGATTTATTGCTCTACTACCTCAGTCATTTTGAATGCAATGGCCACAGAATACATGTGCTCACTCGATGGCGTCTAGCACCCCCACTGACTAGGACAGTGAAGTCATCGTTGCTCATGCATGTGCATCCCAGTCTCCTCTCCTTGGCTGCCAGGTTACATCAGTATCGCTCAAACTGGTTTCATCACATTAACAATGGCTGGACTTTTTCAGACAGACCTCATATATCTATTAAAGAAATTGAATCAATAATAAACAATTACTCTGATAAAAAAAACACCAGGCCTGGGTGAGTTCACAGGTGAAATGTAATAGATATTCAAAGAAGAAATCATATCAATTCTCTCTGATTTCTTCCAGAAAATAGAAGCAGAGAGAGCCCCATTCATTTAATGTTGGCAAGATTGGAAGCTACCAGGGTCAGGGGAAGGTGGAATATGTCAAGCACAGATTGTTTTAAGCTAATGAAATTATTCTCTATGACACTAATAATCATACATGACATGCCACTATTCAATAAAAAATCCATAGAACTTTACAGTACAAAGAGTGAACCTTCATGTATACAAATACTTTAAAAATACTTAGGAAATAAAGGGATCCCAGCAAGATATGCAGATGTTGACAAAACAATCTGTTAGCAAATGTATAAAACAAGGTCACTGAAGGATGGGATTTAGAAACAGGCTGACCTACATAACTTTTTTAAATGAGTGGAGTCTTTAAGACTAAAGGCAAAAAATATCATACATAATCATTGTACTCTTTTCATGGCATTATGGGTTAACAATTCTGGCACCTATATGTGGCAGTGATTTTAACACGCATGTTTCGGAATTTACACGTTTTGAGCACAGCTCCGTGTGATTCCCGTGTGGACCAGTGTGAATCATGTCTGTGGAATGGGAACTCTCTAATAGGAATTTGGCAAAGATGTATCTTTAAAAATTCTGGCTTGCTGTGCCCTGCATATTACATTAACCTGGTCCTGCCTGTCACCGGACCTGAATTTACATCCTAATGCCCTGCTAATGAGTAATCTTACCCCTGTTCTGCTTAATCCCATGAATACTCAATCCAATGTAAATGTGTGCTAATGCCCCTAGTAAAAACCCTGGCTGGACAAGCCGCGAGGCTTTTCCTGAGATGGGAGGAATCAGCCACGTGGCCCCGGTCTCTCTTTCCCAGTGTGTCTCGGTATGAGATTCATACATGCATTGGGTAGCAGTCACCCACGGGTATCGGCAGGTACGATTACCCCCTCGACACCTATATACATGTATATTGCAATTAAACAATTAAATGAATAGAAAATGGTTGGAACAAGGTTCTTACCGGTGAAGTTTGGATTTACATAGAAGCACGAGAAAGAGTCTATAATGATGCATATAGTAATGGATTAGAATCAAATACATCAGAATGAACACATAAATTAGCTTAATATGGATATAGATTGTTACATATAGGCATATATATATATATATATATATATATAGTGCATGTGTGTATATGTGTGTGTTTGTGTGTATGGCAGGCTAGTATGCGTGTATATTTCCTTAATCTGTCAGCTGAGAGAACCTAAAGGAATAGCATTCCATAAGCCATGAGCATATGTATTGCCCAGACCTTGATTTTAAATTCCATTCCAATAGCAGAAACCAGGGAACCTTAGTCAAAGGGCTGATGTTACCCCTGGGCAAGAAATATACAAGATAATCTCATTTACTGCCAGAAAATAAGGAAATACTAAAAGAAAAATCAAAACAAAAACACAAAAATGGTAATGGTAGGTATATGTCAAAGATATAGAAGCCAGCTAACTAATTCCCAATGGCTAAAGCAGGAACAATTTAAGCAAAAACATAAACAATATTGATTGCAAACCAAAGTACATAATACATTTCCTAGAACCCATACTGACCTAAATGAATGATGGAATAAATAAATGAATAAGGAAGAACAGAAAAATTTCTGATGGAAGAAAAGTCCAAATAAATTATGTAGTTATTGAGGAGAAACACAGCCCACTCTTCCTCAGTAAGTGTAGGATCCTTTCCATAATGACTTTCTTCCAAACAGTACCATGCAGAAAGCAAAAAATAAATAAATAAAACTTTACAGTAAAGAAATCTAACAAATCTGACCTACAGGAACCAAGCCAGATGATCAAGTTTCACATCAGCAATAATAAGTCATGTTAATAATATATTCATTTCCTTGTTATAAATGAAAATGGCAATTTGCCTCTGTAGTCTTCCTTCTAAATATCCATAATCCCAGTTGAACCATGAGAAAAATATTAGACAAATCTCAATTGAAAGGCATTCTACAAAATACCTGACTTCAATACTATTGTTGTCATCAAAAACAAAGAAAATCTGAGAAACTGTATTAATTAAGAGGAGCATAAGGATATATAATGTCTAAATGTATCGTGGATTTCTAGATGGGATCCTGGAATAGAAAAAGGACATTAGGTAGAAACTAAGGAAATTCGAACAAAGTATGGACTATTGTTAATAGTAATGTATTTATAGTGGTTTAGTAATTTTTTTAAAGATTTTATTTATTTATGTTTAGAGAGAGAGGAAGGGAGGGAGACAGAGAGGGAGAGAAACAGCAATGTGTGGTTGCCTCTCACATGGCCCTCACTGGGGACCTGGCCCACAACCCAGGCATGTGCCCTGACTGGGAATCGAACCAGGACCCTCTGGTTCCCAGCCTGCGCTCAATCCTCTGAGCTACACCAGCCAGGTGGTTTAGTAATTATTATAACACATATAATATTAACATAAGATGTGAATAGGAGGGTCCCGGTTCGATTCCCAGTCAGGGCACATGCCTGGGTTGCAGGCTAGGTTCCCAGTGAGGGCCATGTGAGAGGCAACCATACATACATTGCTGTTTCTCTCCCTCTCTGTCTCCCTCCCTTCCCCTCTCTCTAAAATAAATAAAAATGTTTAAAAAAAAGATGTGAATAGGAAAGCTGAATGTGAGATGTGGGAACTCTGTACTATATTTATTTTTTAAATATGCAAAACAACAACGACAAACAGAAAACATGTTTACCACCACTCTAACTTCACTATTTCAAAGAAAACATAAAACCGTTCCTACCTCCTTTCAAAGAAAACTCCTCCACCTGTGGTCTGGATTACATCTACCTTCTCTTGATTATTTTTTAATTACAACCTGCCCAGCTTGAATGTAAAACATTTTGCAATGGTTTCTTCTCCCACTTAACCACCCTAAAGTTTGAAAATATGCTCATAGTCCTCAAAAGGCTTCTTCAATCTTCCATGTGTAAAGGTATTTCATATCACTCTGTATTCCGCCACAGAAAATGTATTTGAGAAACATTTTATATATGAATGTATGCTCATTCATGATTGTATTCACTGTATTCTGAATCATTCACTCATTGAGATTCTGTATATCCTTATACATGAAACTACTCTTAATAACATTATCAGTGACTTCCTAATTGAAACTTCCTAAATCTGACTTTCTTTCCAATTCTTTATTTGAACTCTCTTCTCTTTTTTCCACATGACAGAGAAAAGAGCCTAGGGCAGTTCCCGGTTATCACCTTTCAGCCCTTTCTCTCTTTGCTTGAAATGCTACTGGGTCACCCTAGGGTGACCTTGTTCCAAAGCTCTTCATCCTCATAATTGCTAAGTTAGGCCATAAGGTCAGACAAGTCAGTTCCACAGTAGGTTTGAGTCCAGCTCTCTTTTGGTCTTTGCTCTGTCTGGTATTTACAGAAATGCTCTACTTTTTCTCACTTTTTAAAAAAGATTTTAGTCAGGTTTAATTGTAGTGGAAAATACACAAATGGCTTATGCTGACTCTAATCTTGTAAAGCAGTATAAATTACCATTAAAAATTCCTTACTTGATCCACCCCACCTTATAACAGTCTTAGGGTAATCAGTTCTCCCCCAAACTGCTAAGGAAGGGTGACTGTTCAGGGCTTGAGATCCCTATTCCTAGGAATAGGGTATGACTGTTATTATAAAACCAACCCTTAAAAACACTGTCTTCCACTAACCGAAGAGCTATCTTTAAGATAAAGAAAGAGAAATTTTGTTTTAAATAGTATAAAATTAAAAAATATATATATGTTAATATATTTTGGTCTTGAAGAACTCAAATGTAAAACAAAGAAAATTAGTGAAAAAGAAGCTTATTGATAAAAGTAAACAGAAATTGCAAAATAGGCTTTATATTATGGTTAGATCTGTGTTAAAGTTCATGATATCGGGGTTCAAGCTTCATATCTTTATCGTTGCTTCAAATCTGTCTTCAGCTGCTCCCTGCCTTTTCAAATGGTAGCAAGCATGGCTGGAGATGTTTGTGACAGAATCTGAGAAGGCCATGCACCAGCATTTCCAGCAAGACCCACCCTGGACCTAATTATGGTGACCGTGAAGATATGATTATCTAATTGGCTAAAGCCAACAAGAGCCCAACCCCAGAGAGATGGCTGGGATCAATCCCAAACAAATATACTAGGGAATAAGGATGGGATTGGCAGATGCCCACATGTGATGTTAGAAAAAGGAACTGGAATAGATATGGGAAATCAAAAACAAATGCAATGAAAGCATTTAAGTACAAACATGTAAAAGAATTTACATGAATTCATTCATCCATAATATATGCATAAAATAGTTTTTTAAGGAACTTCAAGAGGGTAGAGAAGCTTCACAACATGAATAGGGAACTACCTGGAGAATGGTGCCCACTCTTTTGCTCCCTCATGGCACAGTTAGCAAATATGAATATTTACACAGCGATATGAGGAAATCAGACAAGGCCGTTATTTGTGAGAAAGATCTGGCCAAGAGGCCCTGGCTACCCCGGGTCCCTGTGATGTCCAAGTGAGAAAGAATCAACATTTAGGCACATCTGTAACTCAGTCACATTCCATGGATGAGGATCAGAAAGTTCTTGACTCCATCTTTCCCAGTTTCTCAATTCTGAAATTCTCTAACTTTTTTACTATCGGGCCAAATCTTTTGTTTTTATTTGGTAACATATTGGAAAAGAAGCACAAGCTTACTTTATTTTTGTAAGGCCAAAATCATAAAAAATAATTATATCCTTTTCTACAATATGCCTTTTAAAGACAAATGAAGAGACTATAAGAAGTTTGACAGATATTTGATTAAACACAATTCTGAATTTCAGTGATTCTTGTGAAATGTTCCAGTGCATCTTGATTCTAGTTTTATGACCTTTAAAAAAAAATAAAAATAACTGTGTTTCCTGGGTATAAAATATGAAAATCTAGATTGTATGCATATAGCCCCAAAAGGAAATTAGACTCATATGTGTATATTTTATGTACAGCATCGGAAAGATTATCAAAAATCTAAAAATATTTGTGGAGTCTTCTGAGCACTTAATTACTACTTTCCTCCACAGAGAAAGTTTAAAGCCATTTTTATTTTGTCTCTCATAAAACAATGCCGATTGTCAAGTATCAAAAAAATGAAAAAAAGGACTCATGGACATGGACAACTGTGTGGTGACTGCTGTGTGGAGGGGGGTACAAGGGGAATAAATGGTAATGGAAAAAATACAATAAAGATGAAATAAAACATATTTTAAAAGGAAACAGAAAAAGTAGTAAGTTATTTGTAAAAAGTAGAGAAACTGACTCCATTATGGAGGCTCACGTATTCCAGAGTCACGTATTGCATCTCAACATGCCTTTAAATGTCTTCCTCTGACACATAGAAGTGCACCGTGGTGACACAGTAATGGTCAGAGGGATGAAGTTGAACCGACTAAATCTTAGCTCAACATATCCAGTCTTTTGTGGGTGAAATGGATTTCCTAGTCTGCAAAATTCCATCTCTGAGCAACTTCCTACCATTTATTTGCCTGAAGGACGGGGGGGAGGGGGGAGGGTTAACTAAACATTACAGCACTTTTTTTTTTTTGGATTGTTGAATATCCATAAAATGTTTTTAGAGAAAAAAATCAGAAGAGATTTAAAAATATATAGCAATATAGATTTTGCATACTTGCATTCTTGCCTATACTTTCATTCTTATATACTTTAACCATTTCAACAATTCAAAATTATTTAGGTATTTCAATAATTCAAGAAAAGAAACTTACATGGTATGAGCAATATATTGTATAATCATGTACAATTTATTCTCTGTGCTCTTTAAGTCAATATGCTCAGTAAGGAAAGGTGCCATCAGGCAACACAACCAATATGCACAAGACTTCATATACAAATTAAGGTATTAAACAGCCCTGATTGGGTTGCTCATCTGGTGAAGCATTGTCCCTGTGCACCAAAGGGTTGCAGGTTTGGTTTCTGATCAGGGAACACACCCAGGTTGCACAGTTGATCCAGGTCAGGGCAGGTACAGGAGGCAACTGATAGACATCTTTCCCCCACCTCCTTTCTCTTTCTCTCTCTCTAAAATCAATAATAAAAGATATCTTCATGTTACGATTTAAAAAAAGATATTAAACAGTGCACAATTCTGGTCTCTGCTCCTGCAGGCCAGGTCTAGAAGGGTAAATAAGAAGCTAATGTGCGTTTTAGCACATAAGCTTTCATATCATTGTGCCTCGTTTGAATACCTGCTCCACAACCTGCCAGATTTCTGATTTTGGACAAAATATATCACTTATGCTTAAGTTATTTGTCTATAAAATGGGGAAAATAACAGTAAGTACAATGAGGCTGATATCTAGCTAATAAACCAATGTGCTTGCGCTTACAGCCACGGTCCATTTTTAGTGGTCTTGTCTCATTCAGATTCATTACCTACGTCTAGGGGGAGTGGCGGGGGGGCGGGTCTTAGAATGTTTTTGTCTGTGGAGAATCACTGAAGCAGAGAAAAATTTAAAAAGTACTTAGCATGAACACCCTGAAGGTGGCAGTTAAATGTGTGTTTAGCTAAGATTTTTTCCAGCATTGCATATCCCCATAAACTCAGTGGGAAGAAAATAACTAGGTGTAAGTGGGTTTTAACTATATGCAGGAAGATCTTAACTTCTAATAATTCAATACATTTTAAACTTGTTCATTATGATTTATCAAAGAAGGTATGTTAGTTATAATATATTAGGACCAATTCCTTTTTAAAATTGCATTTTATATGGCACTTACAGAGCTAGGCCTAATTACCCAAATATGTCTCTTACGAGAAAATCCTTACTTTCTGACTTTTCCCTACAAATGAGGCATAACTGCAATGTTATCTTAATTCTGATGTATGTTGTTTGAGAATTTTGCATTGGCTTTCCAATGAACCACTAGAGCAAATTATATTGAAAAAAATGTGTATATTACAGACCACTAGATAAATGGCATGTCTCATTCTATGCTTATAGCGTATTAAAATGTGAGAAATGTTGTTATTGTTCATGTTATTAAGGGTGCCATGGCAGCCTTGGCTCTGAGTTCTGTCTTGTTGGATTAAACTGTGTCCTAAGGGGGTCAGCTCTCCCACTATTCACCAAATAATCTCATTCTCTTTCCTTAGAGAGCAAAGATTAATCCTTCAAAAACTTAATGAGCTGGCAAAACAAATACCGGTAGAAAAAAAGGTGCTTCGGAACTCTAAATAAAACAAATTAATTTTTATTTGAAAAGTAAATTAGTTGATTTACAAATATTTTCCTATTATTCTTCTCTATTTACATTTATCTATGTTTTCACCATCTCCACCAAACCCTCAGTTTCTTCAAAGTGAAAGTCCACTTAGAAGAACCTTTTTCTGACTTTTTCTTCATTTTCTATTTTAGAAAATCTCTTCCCACCCACAAATACCTTTATATTTTATATTACTTTCCCCTATGTTGCCTTTCTTTCTAAGTATTCACTGATGATTTTGCTACAGAACAAGTGCAATTAAGTTTTGAAAATTCATAAAGATAGACTAAAAATTAAAGAGAAAATAGTATTTATTTAATAACCCATGAGAAAATATTTTTAGTTTTGATATATTCTTAAATTTTATGACCAGGCTTAAAATATGTCTTTAAACATTTATTTTAATGTTTAAGTATTTTTAAATATACCATTTTATTTTATCATGAAATTTTATTTAGAAATATGTTTCATAACATAAACAGTACAGAAAAAATTATGTTCTAAGTTACAAAGTGGACTATTGAAATTAAGCTAGAATCTGTATATCCTTTCTCAAACAATGCTTGAAATGTTGAACATTTATTCTATGTTTATGCAAATATTTATATGAATTATTATAAAATAAGAAGTTTATGGAGGCAAGTATAGAAACAACGTGCACATACATAAATGTTATTCCTTACTTGAAAATATGCTTTCTTTTCTTAGAACTTGCTCCATCATACCGCTGTTTCTCAACTTCTACTAGCCAGTTCCTATATCTTTTTGATTACAAACTAAATACGACTTCTCCAAAAGCCTTCTTTAATCTCTTAAGTTGGAAGTATCCACTAAAGAATTGTGTTTTCATAACACTTCTTTCAACACTATCATTGATGTAATAAATGTATCCTTAAGCACACAGATAGTGACACTGAATTGTCTAGTTAATATATGGTTTTGGGTTGTCATCTAGAAAATGTATAAGTGGCATAGAACTTGGAGATCTTTAGGTATTTACCTGTGAATGTTTATGGAATCATAGGCCTTAAAGTGATGGGTAAAATAATTCATCTACGCATGCTTTCACAGAGATCCTGGATAGTTTTCTATGTCACATTAAGGGGGCTGAATTTTAATTTGTAGAGCTTGTGAAACTAGTGAAGAAACCTAAACAAGAATGGTAGACAACGAGTTTTCATGTGGAGGGGATCTTCTGATGTTGCTATGGAAGACAGATTTGGGGTAGGGAGGTAAAATGACAACACATGAAGCATGGTGACAAGTAGATGAGAGCTACTAAGTGCTGAAATACAAGTCAATTAAATACTGAAGAAAAGTGACAGAGAGCAGAAGTACAGATGAGGTAAAAATGTTAAGGAATTGATAATTAACCTTATCTGAAAAGTAAGAGGGGAAAAAAACAGTCAAGACTGACAACTTCCTTAATTATACTGGCAATTAGTGATGTTTACAGAGAAAATCTATTTTTTTATATTAGATAATGAAATCGGAGTCTTTTCTGGATTTCTTTAAACTTCTAACTGTTCTCTAAATTATTTTTCTATTTCATTTTAATTGCAATATTTGTCTTAGAAATATTGAGGTTGGAGGCTTATAAAGAAAAAGAAAATTTGTTGAATAAGAGGAAGTTAGAGCCTTGGCTGGGTGGCTCGGTTGGTTAGAGCATCGTCCTGCACACCAGAAAGTTTCAAGGTCGTTTCCCTGCCAAGGCACATACCTAAGTTGTGGGTTCAATCCCTGGTTGCTTCTCTCTCTCTCTCTCGCTCTCTCTCTCTGAAAACCAACAGAAATATATCCTTGCATAAGGATATTTTTTTTAAATTAAAAAAAAAGAAAGTTAGAGAATGCATAGAATGGGAAGCTGTTGAGAGTCCTCAAAAATTTATTGTCGTCATTTTGAATCCTTAAACTTACTTGCATTAAAATATGTAGTGGCTAGACTTACCTAGACTTGTCCATCATCTCTATAAATGAATTGTCCATTAGATATATAAATTAAAGGAAATAGAAATGAATTCTAAAAATGAAATATTTATTTCCATAAGAGATTGGTACTATACAGGAGAAGGCAAAGGTAGGTTTACAGTTGTTTATATGGAAAATAATATAATAATTAATAAATAATAATACATAATAAACTGTGTTTCATGTATTCACAACTGTAAACCTATTTTTGACCCACCTTGTACATTTACTTTAAATAAGATGTACCTTGAAAAATGATAGAACTTGAAATATAAAACATGACATAAATGATAAAGTAAAAATTATGTCAGCATAGTGTGCCATCCCATTTTTGTAAATCTAAATATTTCCTCTTTTGTCACAAATTTCAAATATCTTTATAGGGAGCATAAAAAATAATTTTGATATTCAATGGTTCTTTAATACAGAAAATCACCCAAAATTGTTCAATGCAGCCATGTCATCAGGTTAAGAGACTTGCTGGCTGATGAAAAGCTGGACAAATAATGCAGTAGCCACCATAAGCATTACAACTGCATTTGTAGAATCATGGGTTGGTAAAATTTATACAAAATCAAGTAGCAGTGACTATGATAAGTGAATATTCCTAAGTGAAAATTCTAGTGAAATTGCAGAACAGCTGCGGTTCGATATCAAGCTAAGTACCAAAGGACCAGCTATTTTTCTACTCCCTCCCGCCAAATTCTTCCTTCCCTTGTATTTTCATGGTAGAGCGCTTATTGTCATTCAGGGCTCCACTCCAAAATTACTTCTTCAGAGAGAGTGTTCCTGAACAAAATCTCTAAAGTAGTATCTCACACCTGCTCCATCTCCAGGGCTTTCTCGTTAAGCTCTTTATTTTCTTATTGATGTTTTTCTTTCAGAAATTATCATTCCATTTATTTGGGCCAAGGTTTAACATGCACCTCTCTTCATTGGGAAGGAATGCTCTCGACTCATTCACCATTTTGCAACTCCAGAGTCACCCTAAGACCTGGCTTAGGAGAGGAGCTCTAACACAATTATAGAATAAGCAAGCAAATGATGTTTATTATAGAATATTCTTAAAGAATTTTATAGGTAATTTTTATGAGATTGCATCAGTCAGAGCTAATTGCTATCAATGCCATTTTTGGTCTTACAATTAACACACTGTATGTTATAAATGTCAGTCTTTTAGCCAAACTGTGCTCAAGGGTAATTTTTAAGAAATTTGATATTTTCTTTACCTCTTGATCTTTGGCTTTCCACCAGCTTTCAATTAAATCTGTCAATTTTCCCTGCTCCTTCACTTTATATGTTACTCACCCACTTCTGGTGCCAAACATTATAAGATGGTTCTTGAAAACCCAATCGGCACACAATATTTGTTACATAATCTATTTTTGATCCAAGCTGTAAGACCACTTAAAATGCCAAGAAGCTGGTAAGGCATGACCTTTCTTCTTCAAATTTACCTTAAATATATAAACTATGTGTTCTTTCCCTGAAGTGTCACTAAGAATTTTAGTAGTTTATCTGTATAAATCTGTGACTAAATCTACAGTTAAAGGATAGTTCAAAGGAACTTTGGATTAGTATATTCCTATTTGGCAGTTTCTGTGCCTTTATAATTTTCTTGCAGTTTGTGTGTGTTTGTATGCATAGGAAGATACCAGATAGGATACAAGAATTATTATTATGTGCCCGAATATAATACTCTTGCTTCTATTTCAAAGAGAAAGTTACTCCAACATTTAAGGTGTTTAGAGAGTAAGGAAAATCAAGTATTGGCTTTTGTGATGTATGGACATTGACACACTAATTTGAATATCTATATAACACAGTAGAACGAAAATGGATAAATTAGTTGTAGAGAAGAAGAACAAACTCGGAAGACTTACAGTATAAAGCTGCAGTATTAAAGATAATGTAGCATATGATCAAACAGGGAATATTGAAACCAACTCACACATACACATATGGCCACTTGTGATATGACTGTAGTACAATGAGAAAAGTATGGTCTTTGATAATGTTGCTGAATCAACTAGATATTCAAAGAGGGGGGAAAATGTCATCATATACATGTCATAACCCTGAATATAAAAGATAGAAAAACTTCTAGATGAAAATAGAATGCTTTCATGTTCTTAAGGTAAAATATATTTTTTAAAAACGACACAATATGCATTAACCATAACAGAATTTATTGATTAAGCTTATTGAAATTAAGAATTTCTCTTTATCAAAAGACTCATTAAGAGGTGATGCTTTAGAGTAAATGATATTTGCAGTACATAAATATGACAAAGAACAAATCTCAAGAATATGTATTTCCTACACATCAATTAGGCAATGTCAGGCAACCCTATACAATTCCATAAAAAATGACCAAAAATACTTGAAAAAGGATTAAAGAGGATGTTCTAATATACAATAAGTATATGAAACTTCCTGAATCAGTTTAGTCCTAAGAGAAAATATAAAGCAAAACAACAGTGAGATATTCAAAATATCTACTCAACTGACAAAAATTATAATTTACAATATCAAATGTTAGTGAAGTTGTATAGAAATTTAAAGTTTCATATGGTATTTGCAAGGCTGTAAATTTGTGCAATTACTTTGGAAAAGTTTTTGGTAATATCTACTAAAGGAGTGTCTTTGCATTTTATGAACCAGAATTCTCATTCTTAGATATATATCCCTGAAAAAAATGTATTCCATTTTCACAAAAATGTGTGAACTAAAAGCAAAATGAACTAGAATTTATATAACAATGTTATTTAATAGTCCAAACTAACATTCATTAATAATAGAAAAGATATGGAACTAGAGACTATTATGCTAAGTGAAATGTCAGTCCATGAAAGACAAATACTGTATGAAAAAAATGAACTAATGAGAAAAACAGAACAAAAGACAGAAACATGGACCAGACTTACAGATGCCAAAGGGGAGATGGGCAGGGGGATAGTGGCAAGAAGGCGAAGGGATTAGGCAAAGAACATTTCTGAATGACCCATGGACATGGCCAATGGCATGGGGAATCACTGTAGGAGCAGAGGGTGGGCTGGGCGGAGGATGACAAAAAGGGAAAAGTTGGGACAACTCTAATAGAATAAATAAGAATAAAAAAGTAATTAATAAAGAATGCCAAGGAAACAAAAAAGGGACAATATATATGAATTATAGTTTGCTAATGAAGTTAACAGCATATAACAATAAGAGAAAGCAAATGAATGCTACAGAAAATAACATGAATAAAATCCACACATATAAACTAAAAGATCCATAGTCAAATGTATATGCCCTGTGTGAATGCATTTTCAATAAAGTTAATAAATTCATGTAATGAATGTAATGAAGTTTCAATAAAGAAACTAAATGTTTGAGATGAGCTAGAGTAGTGGTTGTCCCTGGGCTGGAAAGGGACGTGAGAGGGCTTTTCTGGGTACGGATGGTAATGTTTGATATCTCAATCCTAGTGCCGGGTAAATGATATTTTTGAGTTGAGAAAAAACATGAAGCTCTATACTTGAAGTTTACATACTTTTCTGTAGGTATGTTATCTTTATTTTAAATGGACCTTAAACATTAATTATATGCACAGAAATTACAGATATATACTAAAGTATGAGAAAACAGATACATGACATAGTGAAGTTAAACATTTCACCAATATTTTGCAAAACATCAGATTCTAACTTATTGAAAAATTATATTAAAGACATAAAACAAAACTTGGTTTATATCATAACTATAGAAATGGCAGAGAGCTTATGCTTTTGTGCCATTGAGGAACTTTGTTTATGATCAAAGTATGTAGTATTTTGAATATGCCTTCAGAAAAAAAAGTAAAAAAACTTCCTAGAAATGTATTCTTAGTGCCATGACATGTTTCAAAGACATTGGATAGAATTTAGTTATTAATAAACTCTAAATATTACACTGAAAGGTTTTGTTTTTTTTTAATAAAGTTTAGTTAACTCTGCATGGTGCGGCTCATTTGGTTGGAGTATCGTCCTGTAACCAAAAGGTTGTGGGCTTGATTCCCAGTCAGGGCACATACCTAGGCTGTGGGGTCAATCCCCAGTCTGAGACATACAATCCCTGGTCCTGGCAGGTAGGACAGGCAACCAATAGATGTTTCTGTCTCGAATTGATCTCTTCCTTCCTCTCTTTCTAAAAGCAATGAAAAAATGCCCTCGAGTGAAGACAAAAAAAAAAAAAAAAAACATTATTTAACTAAAAGTTCTTTTCCATCTCTATTTTCTGCAATTCATTTATTTTATTGCACAGGGCTCATTAAGAGGGAAGTCAAATTATTTTCATCATGAGACATAAGCCAGATGAACGTGATTTCACACCTTTCCAATAACAGTTGAGATTCCCAAAGGAAAAAATAAAAACATGCGAGACTCAGACAGGAATATATAATGTTAGCATGTAATTTTTTTCCTTCCCTAAAGAGCCTGGTGAATTTCCTATATTTTTACAATAGTTATTGATCACAGAGTTAGAGTCTTTGAAATGGATATAGCAAGAGAAAGTGTTACATGTTCTTCTTTCAGGAAAAGGTCAGTGGTGTGAGGGAAATTTCAGAAAGACGAGTTAAAGTGTCTCCTTGCCCTTTTTATGATTTTCAGCTGCCCACATTTCTGAAAGACATGCATAGTTCTAAAAAGTGAAAGAACTTAATCAGAAAAAAGCATCAATATTTGTTTTCAAAAGTATTCTCATTTTTTAAGAATTTCAAGTTTATTAATATAAGCCTTAAATTCTTAAATAGTGACATAATATCATACACTTGACCGTATGTAGAAAAACAGTAATCTACTCTATGAATAGGAACAGTTAAAGAACATTATATCTGAAAATCCCCTTAGTTATCTTCAATACATGTTATTAAAATAAGTTGAATTTTAAAAGAATGTCTAACATGCAGGTATGTTCCATAGCATTAGGTAATTATGTTTCTGGAATATGACATTTGGATTCTAAAATTAAATATTTAATTCCTTAACCTTTAGATGTTTTCATGGCATTGTAATTAAAAGATGATATGAAGCCCTGGCTGGTGTAGTTCAGTGGATTGAGCGTGGGCTGGGAACCAGAGGGTCCCGGTTCAATTCCCAGTCAGGGCACATGCCTGGGTTGTGGGCCAGGTCCCCAGTGAGGGCCATGTGAGAGGCAACCGTACATTGCTGTTTCTCTCCCTCTCTTTCTCCCTTCCTTCCCCTCTCTCTAAAAATAAATAAAATTAAAAAAAAAAAAAGATGATATGAAAATTATATTTGTGCTTAATTCTGAGATTACAAAGAAGTGTTTTAAATTACATTCTGCAAAACATAATCTCTACGGGCAAGGAAGGACTGCCACTCTGAATTGCAAATACGTAAATCTAAACAAAAGTAGTCATTGAAGAAGTATTTCTTTTTGGGTTATATAGTTAGTGCTTTTAAACTAAAGACTAATGGTGTTTCAGGATAAAATAATTAAAACTAAATTGTCATTGAACAAGCTATGTACTGTAGAAGTAAGAAATATAAGTGTTGACATTCCATTGATTAAATGTGAACAAAAAGACCCTAAAAAGGAGTCCCTAATTATATGAGTTGATAACCTCAAAGTTGAGAAGAGAAAAAGTTCCTAAAGATGATTCTCGTATGTCTGGTAGCTCCCACTAGAACTTTTTCATTTCTTTTTCGCTTTTCCATTTGGTAATGATCTTGAAAAAATCTATATGAGTGCCCTGTAATAAGCTCAATGCAACTGCTTCTTTCACTCTGACACCAAGCAGTGCTATATTAACTGTTGTAGGAAAATGAACAAAGAAAGTGAATTTAACCCACAAATAATGCAGTTAAGGGAAGGCTAAATGAAAACATGGTTTGTCAGGTGAATGTGAGAAATTGTAGTAGTTTGAATGCAGAGAAGCAATCAGTAACTGAGGCAAGTTGTACACCTACAGACGTGCAAGTTCCAATAACACTTGCACCTTTGGATCTATAGCAAGTCTTTGTGGCAAGTGGTGACCGAATTTCAGCAAAACATCAGTGACACATTGAGTATGGCACAGTTGTATATATTTATTTGGGCACTTTGTTCTTTATTTATAAATTTGTTTAGATTTTATGACTGCATGATGTAGGAGTTCAAATATGGGAACTTTATGTCAATTTATATTTTTATATAGTAAAGTGACAGGATAAAATTATTATCTCAACATTGAGGGGCTCATAATAATTTTACTTTCTCTTTAAAAACTATATGTTATTTAAATATTTTTAAATAAAGATTTTTTAATACTTTTGATTTTTATTGTTGTTCAAGTAGTTTTCTGCCTTTCCCCCCACCCCTCCCAACCACCCCAGTCATCCCCATCTCCCTCCCATTTCCATATTTTTAAATAAAGATTTTAAATTTTACATGATAAGAGCTACTAACACTGTTCATTTAGCCCAGCTTGCAAAGCCTGCATCCTTCACATGTTTACATTATTAGCAACACATGCTGTTTCCTGGATGAGACCTTCAGGTTTCAGTAACTGCAGTCAAATTTTCGCACATGGCTGCAGTGCAGATGCTGGTGATCCATCTTATTCTCAGGAGTCATGACAAGGCATAAAACTACTCAAGTTCTAAAATAATTTCATGCCTTTCTTATATTCTAGAGAGATAGAAACTTTATTAGCTTGTAAACACAAAACTCAGAACAATATCTGTCCCAGCATTAACTTAGACAAGCTTATGGTATTGAACTTTGTCTAGTACATAACTAGATACAGGTGTAGAAGTTAAAGGGAGGCAGACATTGGTTGTATCAAAACAGCGTTTTATAAATGAGGCCTATATGTTTTGTCCTCTGGGATTGCTGTCTCCTTTGGTGGTCAAATGAAAATATCTTAAAATCCTATCCCAAACATTGGGAAAATAAGCATCACTCCCAGTCTCTACAATGAATGATTTTTCAGGGTGAATTTTTAATTTTCCTACTCTGACTACCAGCTTCTGTTCAATTAATTCAGTGTATTGACCATTTGCTGTTAGACATTGTCTACTTCTAGACAACACCCATATTTCTACACTCCCCATTATACAAGACTTGTGCTGAATCAAATTCATAAAAATAAAAAGCATTTCCCATGGGGATATACATAGCATTGCCTTTACTGAGCGGTCTTTTTTATTACCCTGACCGGGAGGTTTCTGTCTACAGGCCAGGATGTTAGGTGCTCACTCTTGCTCTTCTCTGACTTCCTTTCTTTTCGCTCATTTTGCTGTTCATTCTCTTTACGCCAGTGTTTCAGTTAGTGAGTTATTCAGAGGAATTTGGTATCTGTCTGTTTGCTTCCTTCAAGTTCATGTTCTCGACTGGTGTTGGTGAACAGCTCATTTTTCCATACCAACACCCATTGCAAGAGGGTATATCAAGGACTTTTCCTACCATTGTGTTTTTCAATAAGGACATAGTTAGCTCCATTTTAAAAAGCATTTCTGCACTATTTTACAATGACTAGAGTGACCCATAAATCGCATGCATATCTCTGAGAGATCTAGTGTTTTTATTCAAGTTTAGGTTACTTAACTCATCAGGAAAATATGGAAGCAAATCTTACAAATACTGATAATTTAATAGTTCCAAACAGTGTAAAAGTCAATAAAATATTTTTTTAAGAATGTGATGAAAACTATGGACATGCAGTGTAGACTCTATATCAAGAAATTTTGGTCTAGAAAAATGATAAGCAGGTCTTCTCAAACTCTAATGATCTGAGTTTATGAATTACATAATTTTCACATTGATTAAAAATAATTTTCTTATTTATTGACAAAACCAAAAGATTATATAAATAAACATGCAAAAAATTTTGAATTTAATGTAGCCTTAATTCATGAAGAAATATCTTTTTATGTTAATAGACTTTATTTTTAGAACCATTTAAAATCGATATAAAAATTAGGCAGATAGTACTAAGAGTTTTGATATAATCCCTCCATTCTTCACACAATGTGCCTCATCAATAGTATTGACAGGGCACATCTGTTACAATTAATGAACCAATATTGATATATTTTTGTTAACTGAAGACCATAGTTTATTAAAATTTTCTCTTTCTGTTCCAGGATCTTATCCAGAATATGATAGAATATTTTGTTGGTGTCTTTTGGCTGTGATAATTTTCCAAGGTGACTTTAATTATTGCCCTTGATAATTTTGAAAAATACTGAGTCAGATGTATTGTACCAGATTCCTGGTTGGAATTTGTCTGACATTTGTCTAATGATTAGACTGGTGTTTTGGGTTTGGGGGTAGAGGATAAAAGATGTCAAGTATATATGGTATCAAATACAATTTATGACTGTTTATATGGACTTTGACATCTGGTTGAAGTACTGGTTGTATTTTCTCAACCATAAAGTTATTTCCCCTCTTTCTATCCTGTACTCCTTGCAAGAAAGTCAGTATATAAGGGCCACACAAGCAGGGAGTTACATTTCCTCTCAATCAGGATAGAATAGGTACATAATTTATTTAGAAATTTTTTGCACTAGAGATTGATCTTTTCTCCCACTTATTAATTTATTAAAGAATTTATGTCAGAGTGGACTTGTGGTTTTTAATTTATACTATGGGTTTTAAACGAATATTACTGCATTGATTTTTGTTGATCAAACCATTAAAAATTTTGTCATTTGAGAGCTCTCTCAGTTGACTCCTATTTCCTTTTGACAAATGCCCATTGATGTAGGTGGGTTTTTTAAATCACTTCTTTGCTTTCAAGAAATAATTTTATGTCTATTTTATATGGATCTTAATTTTTTGTTTAAGCACACACTTAGACACACACAGACAAACACAAGGATATATTTTTATTATTAATAATGGGTGTATTTTAACCAGGAATTAAAAAGATGGATTATCAATTATGAGATAGACCTTTTTCTTTATCAAACCTTAAAACTTTTATTCACAGGGACATGAAAGATGGCAGAAGGAGACTTAACTTGGGTGTTGAACACATGATACGGTGCACAGATGATTGTGATGTGGAATGGTGTGCCTGAAACCTGTGTAATTTTGTTAAACAGTGTCGTCCAAAAAAAGTCAATAAAAAAGGAAAAGAAAAAATATTTTATTTAGCTAGAAAGAATAGAAAGTCCCCAACCACCTCATGCAATAGTAAAGGTCCATTATTGTGGTACATGATAAAATTTGAATGACTATAATTTTTTGTCTATGCATGAATGAATACTCTTAAAGATAAAATGAAGAGTACTATTTCAAGGTTGCAAATATTTTTGCCCTATATCACCTGTAAGCTACAGAGTCAAAGAGTGCAATGATTGATTATACACTTATAGGTTTTGGATTCTAAACTTTAAAAGTTTGACACTAGAGAACTAAACAATTCAGAGGCTAGGCTCCTAATTGGCTCATGTAGAGTAGATGAGAGTAATCGTTAATTAAATTTAATGGCTAGTTTAATTTCTCATAACAGGATATGAAAACTAAATCAGGATAAATACTTTTATAGTGTTAATTTTAAATTAATTAATTAGCTTATTTTTATTTAATTTATAGGGTGACACTGGTTAATAAAATTTTATAGGTTTCAGGTGTACAGTTTTACAGTACATCATCTGTATATTGTATTGTGTGTTCGCTACCCCAAGTCCAGTCTCCTTCATAACCATTTATCTCCCCTTTACCATCTTCTACCTCCCCCACCCTCCTTTCTTCTGGCAGGCACCATACTGTTGTCTGTGTCCAGAATTCTTCGTTGTTTTTTTTTTTACTTAATGGTTAGTTTAATTTCTCATAACAGGATATAAAAAATAATACCAGAGTAAGTACTTTTATTTCTTTTTCTTCACCTCTACTTCTCAGTCATTGCAATGAAATCCTAATTTAATCTAGTTGTTTTATTGTAATAAAAGACTTAAAAATAGTTTTTTAAATAATTAAGAACAGAGATTAGTCAATCAATTACAACTGGCAGCAGATATTTAGTAATACACTCATATGGATATAAAGTAGTCACATTCTTCTGAATTATCTATCTGGCCTCAGTCATTATCACTCAAATATTTGCAGAGTGTTTTGAGTATTCAGTACAAGGTAGAAATAATGTCACTGGTTCAAAAAGCAGTGCAGTGCACAAGGCTACTTTCCTGAAAGAAGCACATATTCTCTGAGTGTGTGATGGGAACTTTGTATTTTGTTTGCTGTGTGAGTATATCTATGTCAGTATAAGTGCAGTCTGATTCCTAAAAAAAAAGATCAATTAAACCATTATTTTAGTTTCTCTGCATTCTACTGTATTCTCCCTTCAAACCTACAATTATTCCCTAATTTGAATATTTATTGCTATACTATTCAGATAATTTTACCAAGTGCTCAAATTTTCCTGTAAAGACAAATTTCAAAATTTATGTTCTCTTTTTACTATAAATCATCATGGTCAGAGAAGTCCAGTATTTTGGATTTCTAGTAAGCCACTTATGTAGGAACCTAGGGTTTAGAGACCCTAGTTAGTTCAAGCACTTACTTTGTGCTCTTTCCTAAATTATTTAACCTTTCAACAGTTCAAATTGCTTTACCTGTTAAATGGCCTCATTAGGAGTTTTATAAAGATTAAATGTTGTGCCCTGTATAAAACACATAGTGCAGTGCCAGAAACCTTCACTGTAAAACTCTCAGTGGGAGGTCAGTCCCGCACAGAACGTGCGTGATAAACAGTAGTTACTCTTATCATCAGCATCGTAATTATTTAAAACACTGTGCTCAGATGCTCACAGCTAGACATAATAGACAACTCTTCAGGAAGAATATTTCTCAAGTTTTGAGTGAGACTGTATAGTTACCTATACCACAAAGGAAATGCAAGGGATTTTATTTCATTTATAGACTGCTTTAAAAACCTAAATTCAAAGGCTGAGGTGAGGGAGTGATGGGTCGTGCATCTCTTGAGTAAGATGTTCAAATTTGTAGAAGACTTTCAATATCTAATCTGAGTCATGGCAGGTTTCGAGGACTTGGGCTCAACCCAGCACATAGAAATAGGGAGACAAAAGTACTCGAAGAAAAATGCATAATTTTTTACATGTTCCATGTCTGCAAAACACTAGACAGATGAGTGTTCTTGAAAGAAGCTATTTTATGCGCTAATATATAAAATATGACCTTTATATCTACAGCTTAATATACAAACTAAAGAGCTCAACAGATGCTATCTTAATCAAAAATACATGGATATTTTCTAGGTAATATATTAGGATTGAAGCCCTAAAATTATAGAATAGTTTCATGAACAATGAATACAATGAGGAAACTTACATATTTAACATTATTAGGTACAGATCCAATTTAGAGGTGGATGGGATCTGACGAATTATTTTATAGGGGAAAGTTGGTAGCTGCTTGGAGTCTTACAAATCTGGTTAAATTTCCCATGCTAGTCCCAAAAGAAATTTAGTAAACAGACATTTAGAGACATAGAAAATAAAAATTTAAAAAACAAGTCATTAAACTGTTGCAGGCCAGCCTACACCCGATCCATGAGCACTGATTTGTGGGGAACTAGCCCACCCATTTCTCGTCAGGGTCGGATATGGGCAGGACGCCGCTGCACAGCAGCAGGCGACCAGGGGCAGTTCACCCCAAATCTAGCTTGTGGCTTGCATGATGTGCCTGTGGAAATACTCATTGACCTCTGAAAAACAAAGGCCTGTTCCCCCACCTAAAAAGGGTTAAGGAGAGGGATTAAGCTATTTAGCAAACCAGCTACCTGAACACTAAAAGCAGAAGCAACTGCTAATTGCTAGAGAAGCCATTTTCTAAGAAATATCTGAACACTTCTTTCCAAAGCCAGAAATTTACTACTGAGCAGGAATGTTTTATTACTAGAAAAGTTAAAACTAAAAGTCATAGACTAAAAGATTTTAGTAAAAGGTTAAACAAAACAATAGATTCACATCTCAGAAAAATGTAAATAAAACCTTCCTGTCACCTGATAGGCAGCCAAACATCTAAGCCCTGACGAATGTGGCTAATGGTTAAGGATGCCTTTGCCTATGTGTCAGTCCTCTTGAATCTCAAAAGGACAAAGAGCAACCTCTGCATACATCTTTAACTCAGAGGGATTTAAGACTTTGAAAGTATATGTTTAGCCATTAACTAGGACCTAGAGTTTTGAAGTTTAGTACTGTTTCCTGGCTAAAAGGTAGATTAGCAAGCCTCCTTATCATAGCATCCATTTGTTTAAGCCTAGGTGAAAATTAAAGTACTCTTGTATGTCAACCTTTTAGAGCCATTAATGATTTGTAGTTGTCTTTACGGATTGTAAAAAGAAACCTTTTAAAAATAAAGGAAATTTTGCTGTGGTAGTTCAGTCAGTGGGAGAGAGAAAAGACTCCTGAGTGGGCCTCCACAGCTTCAGAGAGAGAGAATGTCTGGACTCCTTCATTGCGCCTTGCCGCCCCTCCTTCAGAGCTACCCAACCCCCTAAGAGGTTGCAG
The DNA here is from genome assembly GCA_004026765.1 of Micronycteris hirsuta. NCBI lineage: Eukaryota > Metazoa > Chordata > Mammalia > Chiroptera > Phyllostomidae > Micronycteris > Micronycteris hirsuta. The sequence continues at coordinate 65,099 of PVJI01004910.1, forward strand.
TAAAGCTGGACTTCTGCATTCAACTACATAAACGTTTTAGAGAAAAGCAACATGAAGAGAATAAACCTGGAGCAGAGTTTTGAAAGAAGAAAAGAAGATGGAGTGTGATAGAAAGTAATTCCAAAGGAAGAACCTCCAAACACCTTACTAAGTGGTGTAGGTGCTGAGAGGTTGGTTGTGCCTCTGTCCTGAAGAGCTGACTGTATAAGAAAGAGTGAAATAGGTAAGGTAATAGTGGAGTAAAAGGTCAAGCACCTTGAAGCAAGAATCAAAAGATGAAACTTGCGGAGAAACACGATTGGCAGCTACTTCAGGATAAATGAGGAAGAAGGTCATGTTGCTTTGAGGGAAATATTTTCAGTTGCTGAGGGTTGAATAAATTGGATAGGAGAGAGGTTTAAGACAGGTCTCTACCTAGAAGGCAGTCTCTGTAACCCTTGCACAGGTAAATTAAATCCAGATAAAGACTATGGCAGTGTGAATAATGAGTGGCTTTCAGGAATGCCCCAAAGGGCAAAGCGACAAGATAGTGATTGACTGAATGACGAACTAAAAGAGAAGAGTGAGAAATCAAACATGATTGTATTCCTATGGCTCTCAGGACTGCTGGTCTGAGAGAGTTTCTTAGAGAAGTATACTTAACTGAAAGCTCTGTTTTTGTCATGAGGCATATCTAACAGACTCTGATAAACATAAGGTGCTGGAAGCTTCTGGAAATGTGGATATATTTACCAGGAGAATACAAACATGTTAAAAAATGATGAGGCTGCAGATTTTAATATACAAAATGATATTACACCCAAAACCCAACTTCATTTATGATAAATTATCTTCTAGATGATAGATTTATTTTTTATGGCCAACTCAGATTTGTATAGCTGCTCAAAATATTTGTTAATTAAGATCAGTATAATTCTTGTTTTCCATATAAAATTTTCATCAAACCAGCAAGTAATTAGTTTGAATAAGATGTGTGAAGTGTGCATGTCGGTGTATGTTATAAAAAGACTAAAGGAAAAGATGAGTTTTTAAGATAGGGTGAAACTTCTCTTTCCTAATTATCAACTAACTGGTTTTCTCCGTAAAACAAATCTCCCTGTTGACTAAAATGGCTGTGATCTTCCTTCTTACTCATAAGTGATTTAACTAAGTTAGGTGAACTAAAACTCAACTCAGACTTTCTCAGCATCAATACTATTTTTATAAGACATATTGTACATTTATTTCACAGCTTAAAAAGAAAAATTTTTGACTTAATGGGAAAAATGTTATAGGCATTCACATTTTTAAAAACATTATGAAGGAAATTAATATAAAAAGTAAGATTATTGAGAAATTTCAATAAGAGTCAAGGCATATTCTGTGCCTTCCTGTTCTAGGTATGTTATTTCTCTTTCAGAGTACCTGCTGTGTTCCAAAAGAGAAACGAGGTGATAAGGATGGTAATTTTGATCTTCATTTTTAAAGACCTCTGTGTAAAGGGAATTAAAAGAGCAGTCCTTGAAAAGGAAGTGCATTTATTTCAAACAATTATTGATTTTGGAAATCAACATAGAGCTAACATTAAAATTATATTCCATTTGTTATGCCAATTAAAATATTACACTGCCTTCTTTTCTAATGTTTTGATAAAATTATAACAATCCTATAACAAAAAAATGTTTATATCTTTGAAATTGTTTTCAATACTTTACAGGGAAGGAAAAACCTCCCTTATTTTGATACATATGTCTTTATAAATTACATGAAATAATAATTAGTTACATCAAAATCTATCTTTCAGTTATATCTAAATATAAATTGGTTATATTTAAATTTCTGTTACCTTGTTAATCATATGTCCATAAATGAAATATTTTAAATTAATACAGTTATAGCATAGAATCATCTGAAACTTGCAACTCAATTTAAAGGCAGTAAAAAGGAAAAAACTGCCCTGGCTGGTGTAGCTCAGTGGATTGAGCGCGGGCTGTGAACCAAACGGTCGCTGGTTTGATTCCCAGTCAGGGCACATGCCTGGGTTGCAGGCCAGGTCCCCAGGGGGGCCACGTGAGAGGCAACCACACATTGATGTTTCTCTCCCTCTTTTTCTCCCTCCCTTCCCTCTAAAAATAAATAAATAAAATATTTAAAAATAAAGGAAAAAACTATCAAATATCTTAATACACCAGTTTCAGTACCTTCTTTAAAACAGTAGCTCTGTTTGGTAAGTACCACAGCTTTCACTAGGCAGCCCCCTCTTTACTGCTACAGCTCTCAGTGGACTTTTGTGATGTTAAAAATTACAATTTCCTCCCCTTTCTCTTTCACCCCTAAGCATGATAATTCTTGCTTTTCCCATAATCCTGCATACATTTGTACTAAATAGTCTCCTCTATCAATGAACCTGCCTGGATCCGATTGAAACATTGGTTGGTACCAGAAATAACCTCAGAAAATACACCCTTCAGACAGTCTTCTGGTACAAGATTTTACATATATTTGAGGTGTATGTGGATAACCTCCTTGACAGGAGATCCTCAGCACTAGAAATATATGCCACTCTAGTGTCATTTTGTTTTCCAAAATTATGACTTTCTAACATAAATTTCATAAATACTTTTGTGCAGACATATTTTTGAGAAATTGTAAACAGATCCCCTTTCCTCAAAGCACAAACCTTCATCAAATCTGTCACATCCCCAAGTAGGCTAATGAGCACCTAGTATTGATACGTTAGAAATGCTCTATTTCGAATTTTGATCGGTGAGAAAGCATAAGATAATAGCCATCCAAATAAACAAATATCCAACTTTTTAAAATGGAGAAAGTTAAATGCAGGAAATAAAAACTGTTACACCAAAACAGCAACATGCAAACATGATACATCTGTTTCCCTTTATAGGTATTATGGCTTGAGCTATCTTTTTTAGGTTTCCTGTGTAGATGATTTATTTATTCTTTACAAATTAGTTTAAACCTAATGCTCTTCCTAATGATTAGGCATGTGGCTAAATGAGGGTAGGAGAAAAAACAGAGCCAGGGGCAGGCTCGTGGGCGAGATAAGGAGCGTTAAGGCGCCCTGGCAGATCAGCTGGCAGCAGATGCGTGTGTGTTAGCAGAGGAGGGATGGTTCATGACCACTGAACAGGAGAGATGAACGAGGGAAACAAGGTTTTAACCAATGGCAAACTGGGAGGAGTCTATTTCCTCTTTTCTCAAATGCCATGATTAGCTGTATGTGCTCATGATTGGAAGGAAAAGGTAGGTCAAAAATAAAGTAAGGCAAAGTAAAGTTAAAGTGTTGTTAAAGATTAAAGGAAAGAGAAGCAATCAATGCAAAGAAAAATCTAAAAACATAAAGTATTTTTCATATAATATTTTAGAAATGGATTCTGTTTAAGTCATAATTTAAATCTCAGTAGAAACATAAGTACAGAAAAAAAGAAAGGTTTAAAAAAAATGCAACTGAAAATTTGTGTGTATGTGTGGGGTTATCCCATGGCTCTCCCACCACTCACGATGAAGGCTGGCCAGAACGAATGTGTGTTGTTTGGGGAATGGATTGTAACTCCTTCCTTATCTCCTTTGGGGAGCTGCTTCTGGTCCTGTGACTGATTCTTGACCTTTCTTTCTGCATGTACACACTTAGGCAATGTAGCTCTGGGCCATACATAGGTTTGTGCAACCTGGACCCAGGCTGCCTTTGTCCAGGACCCCTTACAATGAGCTTCAGAATAGAGGAGGCACGGTGACTCTCACACCAACTTGATGCCGGCAGCGCATGCCCCTGTAATGTGAGCAATAAACAGCATTGCCCACATCTGCTAGCCCACCGGGTGGTTTTTCTCCGCAAATCATGAACACTTAAGCAGCTCTCTGGTTTGGGGCCCCTGTGCTACAATATGTAATGTAAATATATAAGTGTCCACGTGCATAAATATACATATTTTACATATACACATGCATACATATATGTGTCTATATATGTACATACTTACGTATTAGACAATTGTCATCAGGGGATCTGACTTAAAGTTCTAGCATCCCTTCACAATTTTATGTTCCACGAAAGTGCTATTTATGATCTCGATTCATGATTTTAAGTGTGACCCAAATAAAACTATCTTCTTTCTCTTGTGTTAAATCTACTCTCAGCATATCTTCACATAATAAAAAAAAAGCGTCTTCATCTAAAAGCATTGAAAAACTATGGAAGCCTCTACTGAAGCTTTTGTCAGAACATCAGGGAGGAGATGGCGGCACACCACACTGCATAACTTCCTTTTTTTTTGTCTTTGCTATTACAATTGTTCTGGCTTTTGCATACTTCTTTAAAAATATTAGTAAATATTTCTTCTTCTTACTAAAGTTCTACTCATGGAGGGAGACTTTTAAATTTCTCTCATTTCTCATTCTTCTCATCTTACTCGTCCTTAGTTAGACTTGTAACTTATTTCAGATCTCCTTGCTTTTTCCATACCTTTGCCTCTATTTCTCTATCATTTTTTCTCATATAAAAAGCATAACCTCTCAGTTACTTGAATTCTGTTTATCTATCCATTATGCTGCCCCATGAAATGAAAACTTAATACTTCAAACCAATAAATGATATTCTCTTTGGAAAATGATGTTCTGTTGTTATTACTGTGTAATTAACATCTCCAAAACTTAGTGGATTGAAACAACAGTCATTTAATTGTACATTGTGTGAGTTAATATTTCTGGGCAGAATGTGGCTGGGCTATTGATTCTAGGGTTTCACATTAGGTCAAGTGGAGGTCACTTAGTAGTATTCGGCTGGTGTCTGGTCTAGTCTTAAGAGTCCAGAAAGTCTTTCCTTATATATATATGTGACTTTTCAGTATCAATGGACTAGATACTTGGGTTTTGCTGGGATCCCTTTCCTCTCCTTGTGGCCACAGGGTCTCTCCTTATAGTCTGTCCAGATATAGAATTAATTCCTTATATGAAAACTCAGGACTCTAATTCCATGTGTTTCTAGAGTGGCAAGGGGAAGCTTTAAGACTTCATATGACCTAACCTTGAAAATTCAAGAAAATTACTTCTGACACATTCTATTGGTCAAGCAAGTCACTAATGCCAAAATGATTTAAAGCAAAAGGAATTAGACTCCAACTTTCAATGGAAGAAATTGCAAAGAAAATCTTTAAATGACCGCAGAATATAGGGGAAAAATGGGTTTAAATCCCTGTGCTTTAATGTGTTGCATCTCTTTAACACAGTAAAAATTCTGCACAAACTGAAGATGCGTAAAGCAAGGAAAGTTATGTAGCCTGTCTCAGATGTCATTGAATAAATTGAAGCGACTGGAAAGGAAAATAAAATGTTGTTTTCCAACCTGAACCAACTTATTTGCATAATTTAATTTATTTTTATTTTTTAAACCACTTTATAATTGACATACGAAATACTCTATATATTTAATGTATACAATATAATCAGTTAGGAGATGATGTATAGTCTGGTGAAATCATCATTTGGTCTATGCCATAAACATATTCATTCCTCCCAAAAGCTTCTTATGCCCTATTTGTCATCATCATTGTTGTTGGTATCATTATCTTGTGAGAAGAATATTTAACATAAGGTCAACCCTCTTAGCAAACTTTTAAGTGTACAACATAGTATTTTTAATTATAGCCACTGCACTGTGCAGTGGATCTCTAGGACTTATCTTATAAAAATGAAATTTTACATCCTTTGCCTAATACCTTCCCCAGTTCTTGGCATGCATCATTCCACTTCCTGCTTCTATGTTTGAGGGTTACTCATACAAGTGGTTTTATGTGTATTTGTCCTTTCATGTCTGCCTTATCTCACTTAGTATAATGTCCTCCAGGTTCACTCATGTGGTGGCATAATAGGATTTTCTTTTATTTTTTAATTGAATAATATTCCATTGTATGTATATATCACATAGCACACCAAGATAGACAACATCATATATATATATATATATATATATATTCATATATATATATATATATATATATTTCACATGTAAAAACTCTAAAAGAACTGAAGTTCATAAGAAAGGCAATAAAAAGATTGTTTATTTCCTTGTATTAGCCCACTGTCCAAGAGAAATATGTGAGCCCCATATATAGTTATAATTTCTCTAGTGGCCACAGTAACAAAAGCAAAAGTAAACAGATGAAATTAATTTAAATAATGTATTTTATTTAACTCGACACTTTCAAGAATGTTATCTTTTCAATGTGTTGTCAACATAAACAAGTTATAATAAACATTTTACTCTACATAAAAAGTCCTTGACCTCTAGAGAATGTTATATGTATAGCACATCTGCATTCAATCTTACCATAATTATAGTGCTCATTAGCTACACATGCTCAGTGTTTATCTTATCTGACAGTGCAGATCTAGACTCTTGCTCCTGAATGTGATCCTCAAAACAGCAACTTTGACATCACCTGCAGTCTTGCTAGAAATGTGGCATTTCAGACACTATCTATGACATATTGAATCAAAACCTGCATTTTAATAAGATCTCCCAGTGACATTAAAGTTTGAAGAGCATACATCATTGCTCAAGCTGCTTCCTCAACCTGGAATAAGCTTCCCCCTCTCTATTATGTTGCTAAGGCTGTCCTACCAAAATACCACAAACTGGTGGCTTAAACAAAAGAAATGTAATTTCTCATGGTTCTAGTGGCTAGAAGTCCAAGATCAAGGAGTCAGCAGGTTTGGTTTTCTCCTGAGTCTTCTCTCCTTGCATGCAGATAGCTTCCTCTTCTTACTACGTCCTCACAGGGCCTTTCAAAAGCTCTGTATGGTCATATCCCTGCTGCCTCTTTCTCATCCTATAAGGACACCAGTCTTTCTTTTTTATTAATCTTTATTGTATTTTTCCATTACCACTTAGCCCCCTTACACCTACCCCCCCCCCCAGCAATCATGACACTCCTTTCCATATCCATGGATCTTTTTTTTTTCCTTTTTGCTCAATCCCTCCACCCCTAACCTCCCACTACCACCCACTAGCTGACATCTTGCTCTGCATCTATGAGTCTGTCCCCATTTTCCTTGTTAGTTCAGTTTGTTCATTAGATTCCACATACAAGTAAAATCATGTGGTATTTGTCTTTCTCTGACTGGCTCATTTTACTTAGCATAATGTTCTCCAGGTCAGAATACCTATCATCAATAAATCAACAAACAAATGCTGGCAAGGATATAAAGGAAGGAGAATACTTTTGCATTGTTGGTGGGATTGCAGATTGGTACAGCCACTGTGCAAAGCAGTATGGAGATACCTAAAATAATTAAAAATGGATCTGCCTTTTGACCCAGCAATCCCACTTCTGGGAATATATCCAAAGGAACCCAAAACACTAATTTGAAAGAACATAAGTACCCCTATGTTCATTGCAGCTTTATTTACAATCGCCAAGATATGGAAGCAGCCCAAGTGTCCATCAATAGATGAGTGGATAAAAAAGCTATGGTACATTTACACAATGGAATACTACTTGGTCATAATAAAGAAGAAAATCTTAACTTTTGCAAAAGGACACCAGTCCAAATTGAATTAAAGTTCATCATAATGGTCTCATTTTAGCTTAACTCCCCCTTTAAAGGCAGTATTTCAAATACAGTCACAGCCTGAGGTTATGGGGGTTAGGACTTCTACATATTAATATTGGGGAAAACAATTAATTCCATAATATCTTCATAGACATCTACTCATCTCTGATCACTTCGTTTCTCAAATTTCTCTTCTTTCCTTTCTCAATCTTACCAATGCCTCACTCCTCTCGTGAAACCAAACTTCTTACCACAATTAGAGTATTCTTTAATATTTTATAATATTCTGCTAGCTTAACTTCCTCCACCAAACCCTGTAACTTGAAGGGAAAGAAATGCCTTCTTTTAATACTATCCTTAGAATGAAATACAATGCCTGGCGTGTGCAATAGGGACAAGACAAACATAACTGAATGAGTGAATAAATGAATGAAAGAACAAAACCTAGAACAGCAGTAGATAATTAGCTCTTTAAGTGTTAGTTGGAGAACAATTAGTAGTTAAAGAGCAATTACTCTTGGCGTCTGACCTCATTTCTTCCTTCCCTGGCTATCTGATGGAAGTCATCCCAAGTTCTTAGGAGAAAATCTTTGAACCCATATACAATTGAATCTATCAATGCTTTTTGCTATTTTCCTTTGAAGAAATGTCCTCTATCTTATCTAAATTCAAATCTTCTATGCATGCTATGGATCCATCTGTCTCTAAGCTACTCAGGATATTCTTTTCATTGTTTTCTCTCTCCCCTGAATCTTCAACTCTTCTCTTTTTTCTCTATCCTAAAATGTTTAAGTATCTTACCTCTTTGGGAAAAACTCCTTCTGGGCTAGCTCTAACTACATTACCCTTCCGTGATCCTTCAGGGATGAAACGACATTCATGATCTTGAATCCTCAACTGATTCTCACACTTCAGTGAGGTAAGAAGTCTTTCACTCATACCATTCTGGAAGAAACCATCCATTTTCTACATGTCACTAAATCAAAGGAGCAACTTTTTTTTAAAAATTACTTTATTGTTGTTCAATTACAGTTCGCTGCATTTCCTCCTCTCCACTCCCCCCCCCCCCCCCCCCCCCCCCCCCCCCCCGCCGCCCTATCCAAACCCACCTCCCTCCCTTGCTTCCACCCTCTCCCTTGATTTTGTCTGTGTCCTTTATGGTAGTTCCTGAAAAACCTCCCCACAGTCCCCTCCCCCTCCCCTCTGGCTATTGTTAGATTGTTCTTAATTTCAATGTCTTTGCTTATATTTAACCTCACTTAACTTTTAGCAACATTTAACACTGTGAATTGATTCCACATTCTTGACAAATACCACACCCTTTTTTCCCTAGTGGAAATAAACTAATTTTCCTCCTCCCCCTCCTCCTGTTCTTTCACCATTAACTAGCCAGGTCTCCCTCCTCTACCCGTCAGCTGACTACATGTGATCTTAGCCTGTGCTTTTCCATGTGACATGTTATTTCAGGGCAACTTTATTAACTCTCCTATTCACTTATTATCTGTGTTTTTCGTCTAGATACATAACTGTCCTAAGGACATTTTCTCTTGAAAAACCCCACAAAATCATTAATTCATTATTTTCTCCCTTATCTTCCATTCAGCTCTATTTATATTTACTGTGTGTTTTCTGAGTTCTATTAAAAATACTATATATTCACTCAGTTGCAATAACAGAAACCTAGGGATCATTTTTTTTATTTTGGCTCCTTTTTTTTTTCACCCCTCAAGTCTCATCAGTGGTTTTCTATACATATTTCAATTTCTAAAGCAGACTAGTCTTAGCTGGCAAACTGCTGTTTAGCTTGTCTTATTTTTCTTCTGTTGCCCTCCAATCTATTCTAGGTAAAATACTAAAAGATCAAAATGATTGAAAAATCCATGGTGTTCTGCCAAATAGACCAACCATAGATTGATCTATCTATGTATCAATCAATCATCTCTCTACCCACTAGACAGACATCTAAGATGGCCCTCAAGATTCCTGTCCCCTGTTGTATATGCCTTGTATAATTCCCTCCCCTTGAGTATGAGTGATACCTACAACTTTTTCGAGTAAAATAAGAATAATGGAATACAACTCCATGATTACATTATATGACAAATATAATGGGATTTTGCAGGTATAACTAAAGTCCTTAATCCATTTGCTATAGGTTTATAAAAGGAATATTATCCTGAATAGGCATCACCTAATCAGGTGTCCTATCAGAGACACTCTCCTGTTGACCAAGAAGAAGCAAACAGCTATGTGCTGAAACGGAGGGGCCCGCTGGCAGCAGTGATTGCCTCAGTCCTACGAATGTGAGCAGCTCAATTTTGCCGAAAACCTGCACGAGCTTAGAAGGTCACTAGCTCCCTGTTGGTCACAGCCTGACTGACATCTTGATTTGTTGTGTGAGACGCAAGTCAGGGGTCCCAGTGAAGTGGTACCTGGGCTGCTAACTGTTGGAAGCTATAAGATAATATAAGTACATTGTTTTAAGAGGCTGAGTTATTGAACTCTTTTCTTTTAAATATTTCAGTGGGATCTCAGGGTCCCAAAAGTAAATTCTTTAACAAGGTTTATAAGACTCTTCGTGAAGCGGGTGTTGTCCCTCCCTCCAACCTTCCACCCTTCTCTCTCGCCAGCCTCTCTCTTGCCACATAGGAGTCAGTTATTCAAGTCTTCTTTCAAACATTCACCTGAGGCAGACTCTTTTGCCTTCATGTTTTTACATCCATCTGGTCAACTCTACCACCTCACTGCCACCACTCTGATAAAACGCCAGTCATCTTTCATCCTGAATTGCTGCGATACCCTCCTCGGTGATCTTCTGCCCTTGCTCCCTGCCCTCCCATGGCAGTCTTTGCCTGGCAGCGCAGCTAGACTAAAACTGTCAAAGCAGTGAGTCAAATAAGGATTCTTCTCTGCTCAGAACTTCACAAAGTCTCCCAGTTCTCTTTAGTTTTTTACTTTGGTAGAAACCAAAGTCTTCGAAATCGCTTCAAAGGCTTTGCGTAGTCGGTGCTCGAATCTCATTCCCTTCCTTTCCCACTAGTTCACTGAGCTCCAGCCTGACTCTTTTTCTTCTTCTTCTCCTTATACTCCGGCTCGTTCTACCTTAGAGCACGGGTGTCCGTTCTTCCTGCAATGTTCTTCCTAGGGAGACGCACGGCTGGTACTCTCTCCTCTGCCTGGTCCCTCAAATGGCAACTTATCAGTGTACGACCTTCCTTGACTGTGTTATTAAGAATAACAGCCTCTCCCAGCAGTTCTTAAATCCCTTTTCTGATTTTTTCTCAATATAACATTAATCATGGTCTCTCCGTATGTGTTCATCATTTTTTTTGTACGTCTGACTACTAGAGTATAAATTCTCATGAAGACATGAATTTTTTGTCCCCTTCACTACTGTCTCCCCAGCATCTAGAATGGTGATGGGTATATAGTAGACAGTGAATAAATACTGGTAAAATAATTGGTTGTAAATATAATGGTTTGATTTTTCTAACACAGTATCCTTGGCCTTCTCCCTTCCCCCACCAACTCCTAAGCACACTCACTTTTATTTTTCCTAATGAGCTCTTATGTGTTCCTTTCACTTTCAGAATAGATTTTGTCTCTCTGCAAAACATTTACATAGAATCCTGTATGTAGCCCAATTGCAGTAATAATGATATTTATCTACTGCCTCTAATTACTTAGTTTTAATTGCTGAATGAGCATTTTAAAATATAGGGAAGATATTGTACTCATTACTTTATTTCTTGTATTTAATACACTACCTGTGACATATTCTGTGCTGTATCGGTGTTTGTTGTAAGCAATAAGGCGTATAGCATACAACATGTATAAGCTAACCAGTGATTCTCTTTTCTTTCCTCCAGTTCTTACTTTTAGTCTGTTTTGCCGAGTAGAATGCCAACCATGTAACCGATACTGTGAATATTTATTGTTTGAGCCATCAATTGACATGGAGATCTTTGAAGTGTATTTATCTCCATAAAAGTAAAAAGTTTGAGATGTCATTCTGCTTGTAGAACTAAATGCGTTCACATATTCACCACCGGGAAACACTAAGTGACTCCTCAAGTGTAACAGTGACACTTGAGAGTCAGAAAATGAGCACCAGAGGAAAACGGCCACACTAGGCATGAAGCAATCGGGCAGAGCCACAGACTGCGGCCACGTGTGGAGATAACTAGATGCCTCCTCATTCAAAGGATTATATGAAAATTAAAGGTTAGTGAGTTAACTATACCTTTGGAAGGCTATTTGTGTGAGATGAATGCTTCCCAGTTCAATCACAGGTTCTTTTGAGATTTAAACACTACATATGTGTTTACAAATATGCATATATATAGTCTTTAAATATCTGTATAATGTTTCTCAATAAAATATGATTTCACTTTTAACTGAAACCTAATCAGCAAAACAAACAAGCAAGCAAAATATAACCAGAGACATTGAAATTAAGAACAATCTGACAGTAACCAGAGGGGAGGTGGAAGGGGATAATGGGGGAAGGTTAGAAGGGTTTTCAGGAACTACTACAAAGGACATCTGGACAAAACCAAGGGGGAGTGGAAGCAGGGGAGGGAGGTGGGGATGGCTGGGGTGCGGGGGAGTGGAGGGGAATACATGCAAACAACTGTAATTGAACAACAATAAAATCATTTTAAAAAATAAAAATAAAATTGTTCAATGGAATTATTGAATCATGGACTATGACCTTAGGATAATATAGCTTTCTTTTTAAATGGCTTTTAAATTCTATTTTCCCTTTAGATATTTTTACAAATGAGTAACCGTTTCAGTTACTTAATGAAACCTTATTTCAAAAGATTTCAATAACAGTTTTCACTGCATTTAAAACAAACGTGGTATCTCTACTAAGAAACACGTCGCCACACGTTTCCCTTGTTCGTAAAGCGGTGAAGCATGGGATTGCTGGCCAGAGCTCGCTCCACTCCACCACCGACCTCTGTCGCAAGTTTTTGTATTAAATATCTAACTTACGAAAGAAGAGATATTTTTATGCTGTTTAAATTCTTTATCATCGGTCTATTCAGACCTCTTCAAACCTCATATCGATTCAAATAAACCATTTAACCAATATTAATTTTTTAATAAATCATTTAAATAATTGAATTCTTCTATTTGTACTGCTCTTTCTACAATTTTTACTCCAATGTTTAACATACCTAATTTAGAAACTCAAAATAAATGACTTACTAATAGATAAATGAAGACAAAGAATATATTGCTTAATGAAAAGTACTTTAAATATTTCAGCTTTCCAAACAGAAGAAATTTATAGATACTTATGCTTAGTATACACATTGCAATTTTATAAACTTGCCCATAATATATTATACAGTCATATTTAGTGGAATGCTATTTTCCAGCATCCATTACTAGCTTCATTTTGTGGAACAGGATTTATTTATTCCAATGCTGTCAGTTTTATAATAGTTCTTGTGTGTCATTTGTAGGCATCCATCCAATATAATGACAGATTTTGAAGAAACAGGACATGAGAATAAATGGCCATGTTAAGAGAAAGTAGATGTAGCAAATTCCCCTTCTAGATTCTCTTAATCATAGTTAAAGCTTCATTTTCTACATAATTTATTTCATTTGTCATTAGGCTCTATGAGTGAAAGAGTCATAAATGAAACCACACATGCTTCTTTCCCCCCTTAATGAGAGACACTTAATGAGGAAAAAGCAAGGTTGTGGCTTTGGATTAAAAAACAGGCTTCTACGAACAGAAAAATGAGTGGCTCTGTTGTATCTGTGTTTGTTTTTCACACTGATTCAATTACACAGGTCCCTTCTAAAACTGATGAGAGCCCACGTGTTTCCATTTAAGTACATGAATTACTGTTTAGTATACAACACACCCCAAACCTGAGCCCCATCTCCCAGCTGAAAGGAGGAAGTGGTCCGCGTGAGAACACTACAAGCAAAACCTGCCAGGAGTTGCAGGCCTGGTGGCCCCAGGCTGACAGTGCGCATCTGCCAGCATTCACAAATGGCAAATCCTCCTTGGAGGACTGTTATTTTAGGGTCACACAGGACCTCACTAGAAAGTTAAGAAACAAAACAAGGGAAACATCTCCAACTTTTCACTTTGCACTATACAACATTTCCATTCATTCAACTCAAGAGAAAACTGATTAGCATTTTGACTTTGGAATGGCTTGAGGCCCTAGGTCAAAAGAACAGTCTCCATTAATGTCAGCTATTTTATAGGTCTTATTACTAATGTTTAATCCTTGCTTAAAATTATGATACAACCTTATTACCTGAAATTGTGATTTATAAATGATAGCAGTGTAAAAGTGTCACTGATTCATAATTTTAGAGAGTATATAGCTCATCGAAATTTTCTCAGATATGTTTTATGAAAGGGGAAAAAACTCAAGCCCTTCCATTAATAGCCTGCCCTGGAAAACGGTCTTTCTAGAAAAGTACTGAAAAGACTTAAAGATAGCCAATAATAGCCTGACATCCTGTTTTATTTCAAAAGGAATCATTTGCTATTAATAATGGTAAGCAGGGTTTGGGGACATTTTATGAGAGCATTATTCCTCTAACTTGTCAGTTGGTTTTATGTGACAAAGAGGAGGGCGACGGGGTGAACCAAGCTCACAGGCCATACATAACATTATAGAATGCGAAGAGTCTATGACATTTCATTAGAAAAGTCATTTTCTTTTGTCTCCGAGTAATAGGAAAGCCATTGCCATCTGAAGAATTATTGTAAAGTTATCATTTGACTTCATAGGTTTTATAAAACTATATACCTGTAAGAGTGTCCTGGCTGGTGTAGCTCAGTGGATTGAGCGCGGGCTGGGAACCAGAGGGTCCCGGTTCGATTCCCTGTCAGGGCACATGCCTGGGTTGCGGGCAGGTCCCCAGTGAGGGCCATATGAGAGGCAACCATACATTGCTGTTTCTCTCTCTCTCTCTCTGTCTCCCTCCCTTCCCCTCTCTCTAAAATAAATAAATAAAAATCTTAAAAAAAATGTTTAAAAAAAAAGAGTTAACATCAGTGTCTATAATCACATCACACAAAGGAAATTTAGAAGGAAATATCTAAAGCATTCTGTTCCATTTTAAAAATTAAATGTATACATAGATTTTAATTTTGTGTATACATTTAGGAATATTATAGTCAATTATTTTTTATATTTGATGTCACTGATGGTTGGTAAAAATCATTACGGCTACACTAAACATTTTATTCTCTTCCCTTACTTGAATCCTCTCCCTCCCAGCAGTAGACAAAACTTCTAGAACACAAAGGAGCATCATGACAATAAAGAATCAGGATTTAGCATCTTTCGATGTACAACAGAATTATAGGTAATACTTAGATAGCATGCCTTCAATAGCAAAGTCTCTAAACAAAATAGCAAGAGATTATTTCACAAAGATTATGAGGTTTAATATTATAAGAAAATATATCATATTTAATATTGTAAAAAGAGTTATCATGTGAGATAGTCATTCATTCCAAAAAAATGTGATGAGAAATTGTTCACTTTGGTAGAATGGTTATGAGTAATGCAGCTTTCACTTAAGTTATCTTATCACATTATAGCAGATAATGACAAAAACACACACATTTAGGTAGCACTTTAACCAGACATGTGATAAATAGCGTTACCCGCTTTAAGGAAGAAAAAAACTAGGATCCTGACTAAGAGAGTGTGTGTGGAGGACGGGACTGTGTTTATGGCATATCTTCTCAACATTGCATTTAGCTGAAACCTGAGTAGTGAGAGGAGAAAATGCCAGCAGGCACTAAGGGGAAGCATTCCAGGCAAGAAGAATAGTAAATGATAGTTTTCTGTTGCTACCTTTACTCAGTGCTGAGAAATTCCAGGATCTCATCACACATTTGTAGCTTCTCAAAACGATTAGCTCTTTAACATCTCCCTAAATATTGAGCACTTGGGCCTCATAGACTTTCTAATCGTCAATCTAAAATTCAAGAAAGCTGAATTCTTTTATGTTTATTGTACTATAAGTTTTAACTACTAGTACTTAGCTAAACTGAAGCATTTGAACTCAGCTATAGTTAAGAAACAAAAAAAAATACCCAGATGTCTGAACATTCAGAATCATTTTGCCTTGAAATGTCTCCAGCAGTGAGCAGGCAGTAGAACGACATTTGAGATTTTCTGCTTCCTCTGATTTTACTTAATATTAAACCTCATGCTTAATATTATATTTCAAAATAAACACCAAGAAAAATCCTAATGGGAAAAATTACCATAACTTTGTAAAATGTGAATACATGTCACGAGGAATCTTTGAATGCCTTCATGGTTACTTAGCATCTAAATCAGAAAATCTCATCTCAGAGGGAGTATCAAAAAATGAGTCTGGTCTGGGTTCTCTCTTGAAGCCCAATACATGCCCTTTATTAATAATATGCATTTGAACTGTGCACAATTTCCTTAAAGGAAGTGCGCTAGAAATCAGTGTTTCTCAATGGACACAATATTGGTCTTTGGGAATGAGGGGGCCGTTGTGTGGAAACGTCCCTCTTACAGTGTTAAGGGTACCTGACCCTCACGCAATGGATGTCATTGCCATTACCCAGTCATTCAGATACACAGAAAAACGAAATGTTTCCGCACATTTAAAAATGCCCATTGGACTAGATAATCATTTCTTAAACTCTGTTCCTGATAATACTCTACTGCATGGCATTAATTTGTGTTACAAAAATGAAATGTATTCATAGGTCAAGCATTATGTTCATCACATATTATACCAAATAATAAAACAGAGTGATTTTGTAGGCATTTTCCAGAACTTAATATGCTAAGAACAACTGCACATTTCAAAAGGGAGAGGGGCAAAGTGTTTATAAAATGTCCTATGCTGATGACCAAAAAAATGTTTTTTCAAAAGTATTCAGTCATGAAAAGCAAGGACCTATGACCTAGATTACCCTATCCAGCAAAGCTCTCATTTAAAATGGAAGGACAGATAAAGTGCTTCCCAGATAAGGTCAAGTTAAAAAAGTTCATCGTCACCAAGCCCTTATTATATGAAATGTTAAAGGGACTTATATAAGAAAAAGAAGATCAAAATTATGAACAGTAAAATGACAACAAACTCACAACTATCAACAACTGAATCTAAAAATATCAAAAACAAAAACAAACTAAGCAACAGGAACAGAATCACAGAAATAGAGATCATAGGGAAGGTTATCAGCAGGGAGGGGGGTGAGAATGGGGGAAAAGTATAAGGAATAAGAATCATAATTGGTAGGTACAAAATAGACAGGGGGAGGTTAAGAACAGTATAGGAAATGGAGAGGTGAAAGAACTTATATGTACGACCCATGGACATGAACTAAGGGGGTGGAATGCTGGAGGGATGGGTGTACAGGGTGGAATGAGGTCAAAGGGAGAAAAAAATGAGACAATTGTAATAGCATAATCAATAAAATATACTTTTAAAAAAGGAAATATAGCATCCCTCAATATGGACACCAAAACGCATAACAACACTAACAAACATTCATAAAAGATTGAACAAAAGATACTTTGTTCAATATTTTAAATACTTCACATGAACACATAAACTAATTTAACTCTCACAACAACCCTAAGGTGTGTGTGCTGTTATTATTGCCACTTCACAGATGACAGGACTGAAGCAGAGACCCAGTGATGTGTGCAAAGGCACACACTGGTAAGTAGTGAGGTCGAACTCTAACATAGGCTGTCTGCCGCTGGAACCTGTACTCTCAGCGTCTGGCTCTGCTGCTTCTCTGTGCCCGGGTCTCTATAAATACAAGTGTTCTTTACATAATTTGATCATATCTATATTCTTTACTGTGTTGTAATTTAAATTAATGATGGCTTTGTTTTAAAAAGTGGGAAAATGAACATTTGAGTGTGTGATAATTTATTTTTATTGCTATAGAAATAGTGAAGAATGAGGCTTAACTTACCTAGATGGCAATAGACCATATTAAACACCAGTAGCTACCATACCATGATATTTCACCGTGATTTAGTTTCAGAATTCAGCGTGATTTGTTTTTGCTTAGAAAAAAATCACCATTTATAGCATCTCTGTTGTGATAGACAGTCCTTATCAACATTGTAAATACATCCAGGTCCTTAGATTTTTTTTAAAAAACAGATATAATCCTTTAGATTCTAAGTAGAACATGAATATGTAGTTATTTTGGATATCTTGAAAAGCTATGAACAATTGATACTGCTGGCCAGGAACTCAATTGATTAGAGCAAGGTTAGCCAAAGTTAGCCAAGGCTATCACTCCTGATAGCCAAGGTTGTGAGTTCAAACCCTGGTCAGGGCACATACAAGAATCAATCAAAGAATGCCTGAGTAAGTGGAACAAATCTCTCTTTCTCTCTCTCTCTCTCTCTCTCTCTCTCTCCCTCTCTCTCTCTCTCTCTCTCTCTGTCTTTCTCTCCCTCTTCCCCATTTCCTCTCTCTAAGATCAATAAATAAAAAATTAAGAAAGGAATTGTTCATAACTTAAGGGAAATATAACCAAAACCACCAGAGTATGCTTAATTCTATACAGTATTTAAATATTAACCAGACAAAAAATATCTATAACTGCATAGTATATTGCTGCTAATCAAAAGTAAACAGGAAGTCTAACAAAGGTAAATGTTGAGTGATCCTGTCACACAATGTTATGGAATGGTATCAGAAGGACACATGGATTTTTTTTTTCTTCCTAGTTTTGGACACTTTTTCTTAACACTTTCATTTCTTTCTTTAGTGACTATGGTTTGCTCATAACAATGAAGCTGTATTATCATAACAAAAAATAGTCTTTTGTTAAACATATATTTTGTCTTCATCTGAGATGAAGAAAAGTAAAAGTGCCAAATTAAATGAACTATAATTTTTTTAACAAATGAGAATTGACCTCATAGAAAAGTGATATCAGCTTCCCACAATTAGCAAGATAATATATATTTAGGGTTTTCTAAATGGCTGTGATTTCACAGGTTGTTATGTTTTAATAAAGGTGTCTTTTTAAAATAGACATATTTAAAACTTTTTCCAGTCACTTTTGTATAAAGAAATTCATGTATAAGAAAAATACCTTATAAAATGTGTTCTGACCCTCAGTCGATGAGTGGATAAAAAAGCTTTGGTACATTTACACAATGGAATACTACATGGCCATAAAAAAGAAGAAAATATTACCTTTCGCAACAGCCTGGATGCCCTGGAGATTATGTTAAGTGAAATAAGCCAGTCAGAGCAAAACAAATACTATATGATCTCACTTCTATATGGAATCTAATAAACAAAAATAACCTGGAGAACAAAATAGACACGGAGGTATGGACACATGGAACAGACGGACAGCTGTCAGAGGGGAGGGGAAAGGGGGGTCTGGATGAAAGAAAGTGAAGGAATTAGCCAAAGAGCATATATGTATAACCCATGGACACAGACAGTTGTGTGGTGGTGGCCAGAGGGAAAGGGAATTTGGGACTGGGGGAGAGGGCAAATGGGGGTTGAGGGGTGGGGACATCAGCAGTAGTGTCAACAATAAAAATTTAAAAAATACAAATAAACCTGTTTTTCACACTAAGAAGTTTATGATCTAGATTATGCATGAAAACATTTAGTTATAATATAATAAAGACTATGAGTAGAATTCTAGGGAACCTGGTCAAAATGTCCCTACCAAAACACAAAAGAGAGAAGTCTAAGAACCAGTAAGAACAGGTCTAATTGGTGAGAGAAGTCTCTAATAACTAGTGGTAGCAAGAATGAAAAGTGAAATTCTACCAGTAGAGATGTAGCAGCTGGCAAAGACAGGGTTTTAGGGAGATCAAGAGCAAAATGTGGAAAGACAAAGGAGATTTCCTAGGACTTTCAGTTATTTGATCTGAAGATTACACATTTACCAAGAAGCCTAGGATGAAGGTTGAGGCAGTTTGTGCTTCAAATTAAAGGTTAGTGAGTCTGTGTTTCTGCAGAAAACTAAGCAAGTATGTCTCACCACTTAGAGAGAGCAGTGTAGATATTTTATCGTTTCTCTACAGAGTGCCTATGACTGAGATGATCTCAGTTATTTTTTTATTTTTATATCTTCTGTCTTTGATGTTTGTTTCCTATAACCATGCATGATGGCTTGTGTTTAAAAATATAATTTTCAAGTCTGCCCTAGCATTCTACTAAGAACACTGGGAATTCTACCTGAACGCATTTGAAAGTCAATATAGTCGACAAGTGAGAGCCACTGAAGATTTTCTGCTAAAGAAGATGATATAATCAAACAGTACTTAAGGGTAACCACTCTGGTCAGGGGAATGAATTAGAACAAAGAGATAAGGGAAGTGGTTGAAACAGAAGGTCTTAAATGTAATGAAAAAGAAGGAGAAAGAAATTGACATAAAAAAGAACATGAAATTGGTATTAAATTACAATATCATTCATTATGATTTGTTTACTTTTCCTGAATCAAATCAGCAACAAGTTATTGGTAATATAACTCTTTATATATTATTTTGCCAAGTGTTCACTACTTTTTTCCTTGTGGTCTTTCTTCATAATCTACTGCAGTGTATCCAGAAGTGACATTATTTAAATTATTAATAGTCAACTTATTAAAATAGGACACTGATGAAGATGCAAATACCCAAATTTAAAATGACCACGGCAATGAAAATATCCTTTTCCTGTTGAACAGAATTGCGAATGTGAAATAGTGAAATATTATTAGAGAATGGCACCTTCATTTAACCATTGGACAAGTCATGAAAAATATATAATACTTATTCTGGACTCATTAATTATTAACAAAAAATAATGAGTGATCAGTGACTGTTCAAGTAATGTATTACTTTAATTTAATTCATATTTAAACAAGAGGCAAGCTGTGCTGTATGGAAACACAAGATAGAGTGAAATAATGTTTGTTAGATGTTATTGACAGGAATACTATAATACTCCATGATTTATGGTATGTACTATAGATACATTTATTCTTAACTATAGCAGTTAATATGAGGTATAGTGCTTAAAAATTTACATATTCAGATGATCTAGAGGTGTATAAGAAACTAATGTGACCTCAGATAATAATTTTAAAATCTAATCTAAAAGTACCAGGTGTAGGGTATAATATGACATAATGATCTTACATAGTCATATTTCATAACTTATGTCAATGTTTCTCAATTGGGGGCAATAACTCTGTTTTTGTCCTCCCCCACTCCCAACTCAGGATACAGCTGGCAATGTCTAGGACATTTTTGACCGTGATGCAGTTGGGGGCTAGGGATTGCTATCGGCAACCACAGGCTGAAGCCAGGAGGTTTAGCTACTAAATATCCCACAATGTAAAGGACATAGCCCTTCTACACCAAAAAAGAATTATCTGGCTCAAAATATCAGTAATAGGGTTGAGAAACCATTGGTTTATAACATAAACTATAAAAAACCAAACTTACTTAATTTAATGCTTTGTATGATTATATTTTGATGGGTGGAAAACAGATCATGAAAATAAAATAACATTCTTTATGCATCAGATTTCACCTCATTTCCTTTGACAGTGTTTTTGTAGTGTATAGATAAGGATATGGTGACTGATAATATTCATTCTGTGTTTATGTGAAAGCTAAGGTTCAGTAAAAACACTCTCCTACTCATTCTGATTGTATACAAATACTTTTTTAAATGTTATTTCAAAATGAGAATTCCTCTCTATGTGCCAACAAGAGAAATTTTATTAACTAGTTCTTAGTACAAATATGAAATCATTACCAAAGAGCAGAGAAAGCTTAAATTTAAAATAGGAATGGTTCTGCTTTGCAAGACGGCATGGCTCCATTTTTCACCAGTTTAGTAGTGTGCAAGAGGCTACAGACCTGAAAATGCTGAACGTAGACTTTTGAAACTTTTAGGTCAGAATTCCCTTATTGCTCTAGATCTATCCTTAATTTTCTTTCCTTAAAGGAAATTTCAGTTTTGGTATGCAGTTTTATCCCTTTTTATATATATCCATACTTTCCACCCACGCATTTCCTATATCTTAGGGGAGAGTTATAGGAAAGTATAGAAGAAATTCAGTATGCCATCACCAGAATAGTGGTAAGCAGTAAGAGACCATAAAATGAGTGTCATTGGCTAGATCTATAACTGATAGAAGTTCATTACATTATTTCTGATTTAGTGTCAATCATGCAATATATTGTAGTTTGGTTGTTAGGATTTTCAAAAATGTTTTAAAGCAGCGTGCTTTTGACGATGGTGACAAAAGATAACATATGTTACGAGAAGAGATGACAAAGGGGGCAGATCTTCACAGGATGAGACACAAAGACATTATTTATTCTCGTAGTATTCTGCAGAATGAAGTGCAAAGCAAAGTAATAAACTCTTTACTCAGTATAGCCTGAGAAAACTGTAAGGGACAAAAATCAAGCAATGAGAATGAAACGCTGGCAATGAAGATCTGTGAGATAAGCAGCCCACACTTGGCGGTGATTAAAGCCACAGGACTGTCCTTTTCAAACTGGGGCACTAGAATTAGCAAGGAACACAGAGAGCTTAGAAAGTCTTTGGGAACAATGACAAATACTAAAGTATAAACAGTGCACAAAAGTATTAATATGGCTCAGGTTAAAGAGTATAATAAAATGTTATTATGATATGAGTAAAAACTTATTTTTATACATCACTGGTAAGAATATGAGTTGACACAGCCATCTAGGAAAATACTCTGGTAGCACAAATCAAAATTTAAAAGAACACATGTTAAAAGTTTTTTGTTGACTGCACCCTAATTGTGACAGTTTCAAGGATAAATTTGGGGTAATGTTTGACACACACATTAATTAGATATATATATTTAATTATATATACATAGTATATATCAAGAAAAGTAAATAATTATATGTACAAAATTATAATTTAATCTACTATATGTACAGATGAATTGTCTAAGCAAGGCCTCTCAGAGAAGTTGAGTTTTTAATTTTTAATACTTTATAAACATTTGAAATTTATTTCTATCCTTCTATAATGTAGTCATTTGGAGTAATTATTGTGAAATAATATGAGTATTTTTTTACAAATGTATTATTAATGCCCTCTAATTTGAAGTTTTCCTTTAATGTTATTTATTTCAAGATAAATTTTAAAAAGACTAAAAATAAAGAGAAATTTCCACTTACTATTAAGATAAATATTTTAATGAGAATATTTCTGTATCACAGAGATTTTCTAATACTGCCATGAATATAATCGATCTATATGAAAATCAAAAAAAAATGCTACTCACAGAAACATAATAATAGTATAGTAACATATTGGTATAAACTAATTGATAACAAACAATCATTCAACAAATTAATTCTGCAAATACTTATTAAGCTAAAATGTATAAGATATTAATCTTGACTGGCTAAGATCATAGAGTTTATGATTTTCATTAAAGAGAGATAAGAGTATATATTATATATGGTTATGTATAACTACATATAATTGTAATTATTTGATATATAATTATTTTATATAGTGATAAAAGTTATAGGGAACAAAAATAAAGGGAAGTGGGACTGTGAGTTTACAGGATTATGGTAATGAGTGGGAGATTTTAAATAAGGCAGTCAAGTAAGGAATTACATAAACATTGATATTTCAGTAAAGACCTGAAGGAGGTTGTAAGAGGTTGAACATGCCCTCTCCCCAAAAGATATGATGCCCTAATCCCTGGAAACCATGAATGTTACCTTATGTAGCAAAATGGAAGAAAGAAAAGGTCTTCGCAGATATGATTAAATTAAGGATTTTGAGGTGGCAAGATTATCCTGGATTATCTTGTTAGACCCTAAATGCTGAACTCACTTATGTATCCCTTTAAAGTGGTAGTGGAAGATATTTTATCTACGAACAGAAAAGGGGAAAGCAAGGTAATCACAGAGGCAGAGACTAGTGTAATGTGGCTACAAACCGAGGAATGCCAGTAGACCCCAGAAAGCTAGAGGAAGCAAGAAATGGATCTGCCCTTAGAACTTCCAGAGAAAGCGCAGTCCTATCAACGTTTTGGGTTCAGCCCAGTGACACTGGTTTCAGATTTCTGGACTCCAGAACTGTGAGAAAATAAATGTGTATTGTTAGCCACTAAATTTGTGGCAATTCGTCAGCCATTGGGAACTCATACATGGGTGCAAGCAGAGATTTCTGAAGAAAGTTTATAAGGCAAATAACAAGAGCCACATTTCGGGTATGTTAAGTGATGTAAGTCTACTAGACGTTGAAGTGGGAATGTGGAGAAAAGAGTCAGGAAGAGTTCAGAGGAGAGTTCTCAGTCGTGTAGGTAAATTTGGGGATTACAAGAAAGTTGTTTGTAGCAAAGCCATGGGACCAGATGCCTGAGATATTCAGAAGGAAAAGTCATGTCATAGAGTTCTGGACTTTCCAGTATTGGAGATTGGAAATATAAAAAGGAACCAGAAAAGACAGTTTGAAAAAAGAGTGGACGGGATGGCAAGAGGAAAATCAGGAAAGAATTGTACCCTGAAAGTTGATGAAGATAGTATTTTGAGGAACACTGCACCATCAGCTGAACTAAAAGCTTAGGGACAGGTTAAGACGTGGAGTCTGGAACTACTTTGCCTTCAGCCACTGGCAGATCACTGATAGACTTTGTAAGAATGGTTTCAGTGGGCCTGTGGTAGCCAGTACCTGGACTGGGTTCACTAAAAATTTAAGGAAAGAAATCGATTATCACAAATGTAGTCAACAAATTCAAATAATATCTTTTTAAATTACACAGATTTTTTCCTTTAGTTTCTGAGTTTAATTTATAAATAAAAAAATGAAGCTAACAATAACCCAATATTGTGATTTCATGTACAAACAAAATTGGCCATGCAAATATTTGTCCATAATGTCTTAAACCCAAACTGAGCATGGTACAAATCTATTATATACTAGGCATAGTGTTTTCTTCATTTCCAGTGTCATCACACTAAAAGGTAGTCAGTTGGTATAGACAAGTGAAATAATTCTTAGCAATGTCATTGTGTAGATCACTTAACCTATTTTCCTAGGAATATGTGTGGATTTTACACTATAAATGCTTACACTATAAACATTTATGGTTATCAGTTTATTTTTATGGTTGCTCCTCTTTTTGTTCAGCATTGTAATAAATATTTAAGTTAAAGTCAGAAAACTATAAACTCAATGACAGGAGAAATCCTATTTATCTTACTCACCATAACATTCTCACTTCGTAGAACAGTGTCTGTGGTAAATGCTCAATAAACATTTATTGAATGAAGAAAAACTTAAGTTGGTGAAAAATGATTCATTTATTTTTGAGTTTTCTTTTTTGTTGTTAATTTAGATGGCCCCATGACCTTAAATCTCAAAGCCTCAGACTTTCCACTTTGAAAGTGAAAACAATTCCAGTCACCTTACAAGACTGCTGCGAGAATTTAAGGAGGCAGTAATAAGAAAGCATCTTACCATTGTAAAAATATGCAAGTATATTATTCTGTAAAGAGCAAAATGACTGTAACCTCCTCTGAGGCACCTTCATGACATTGTCAAAACTGTTAACGTACCACCTGCTTCTTTCAACTTCCCAGCCTTAAGGTTTCTTCAATGAAAGTATTGAAATCGTCAATAGCCTTTTATACCACCCACTGACCCGCTGAGTCCATTCATTTCACCTTTGTGGGTTTATTTCACTTTAAATTAGTATATCATTGGGGTCTCAGACAGGATTTCAGACGTATTCATATACCTCAAGTGGCATCCTGTATTTGAGGTTTCACAAACTTTAGCCTTGTAATATTATCAAGTTATGGGTTGTATACCCTTGCCTTTGCCATCCTATGTTCTATGGATCTGGCTTTACTCTTGTGAAATTAAAAAAATCTCTGCTTTGTCCGATTTGTTACTTGTATTTTCTCATTGCACTTGTCACACAGAAACACTTTTATTGTACTGTATCTACTAACTCTAAAATGATTTGAAATTATATTTACATACATAATGTCTTACACAATTGTTGGCTATTAGTAAACCCTTAATAAATATTTGTTAAATAAAAAATGCATTCATTAATGGATTTGTCCTCAGAACATACCTTTACAGTTGCTAAAGATATTGCTATTGACATTTTGTAAATGATTTATCAGAAGCACAAGCTAATCATTTACCAGAGTAAGGTAATAGTAAAATTTATATTAAAAAATCCTAGCCCAGTCCTCATATAATTGGATAAATCTATGGTTTCCTCTAGAGATATAGAAAAAATATTATCTCTTAAAGGATGAATCACCCAGTGTCTGCTTTCCATGTACTTGATAGAAAATGTCTCATTTGTACAGAAAACGTAAGTCAAGTTCATGCAGTACAGTTATTAGTGATTTTTGAGATACAGTAATGCTATATCCCAAGGGTGACAACTATTCCAAAGCCACATTATTATTACTTTACTTATGACAAGAAGTTAGCAATGAGGAACAAGTTGCTGTGCAAAATGTCTCATTCCTTGATAGCTGAGGATATTAATTCATGAGCTACAGGCAAGTACATTGATCTTTCTAGCCATCCAGAAATAAATGTCATGTAGAACAACTACTTCTTCATTGCTATTCCAGCATAGTTTTTCCCCTCTCTTGAGAATTTTTTTTACATTAAGAATAAAAATGTACCCATGCTTTTCTGAGGAAATAGGGCAAATACAGCCACAAGTTTGGAGGTGCTCAGTTTCATTAGTGTCCTGTTTGATGAGCAATGCAGTGTGCCTCAGGTAATAAAAATATACTATGGTTACAAGTTCCCTAAAAACAGAATTCTTTTCAAGTCCTCTTGTATTAAATTAATGTCTCCTCATATTGACCCCAGAGACTCCACGGCTGGGCTTGGATGGATGCCCAGTCGTGCATATGTTGAAAATATGGATGAAAGGTTAAAACACACAAGACCTCTCAACAAATCTTTTTGAGTTAAATTCCTAAATAATAGACTAGTGAATTAACATGCAGCCTGAATTTATTGTCTGAATTACACCCATTTTCACAGACAGCCTCGATATTTAGAAAATATTGCCCTGCCTAGAGTGGCTCAGTTGATTGAGAACTGACCTACAGACCTAAAGTTTGCTGGTTTGATTCCTAGTCAGGGCACATGTCTGGATTGTGGATCAGGTCCCCAGCTGGGGGCCTGAGAGAGGAAACCAGTTGCTGTTTCTCTCACACATCATATCTCTCTCCCTTTCTCTTTCCTTTCCCTCTCTCTCTTTTTTTTTAAGATTTTATTTATTTATTTTTAGATAGAAGGGAATGGAGGGAGAAAGAGAGGGAGAGAAACAGCAATGTATGGTTGCCTCTCACATGGCCCTCACCAGGGACCCGGCCCACAACCTAGGCATGTGTCCTGACTGGGAATTGAACCAGCGACCCTTTGGTTCCCAGCCTGTGCTCAATCCACTGAGCTACACCAGCCAGGGCTCCTTTCCCCTCTCTTTAAAAATAAATAAATAAAATATTTTAAAAAAAGAAAAAGAAAATAATGTGATAAATGGACAAGTGCACACACACACACACACACATATTTATTTTTTCCACAAACATTCCAGAACACCTGCCAAGTATAAAACACTCCATTGAGCAATACAAAGGAAAGATGAGCTAGGAGAATATGATCCAATCACTAAGAAAATGCCAAATTAAGCAGGAGAAAAAAAGTCATATATAAATACATATATATATATATGTGTATATATATATATATATATATATATATATATGCTCTTTCTCTATATAATCAATATGGGTGTAAATAAAGAAAAATTGGGGTTTCTGTCAACTCTTCATTTTATCACTTTGGTCAATTACATGTCCTCCCCATACAAGAGGTGATAAAAATCCAAACCCTGCCTATTTAAAAGATTATGTGAGATTTAAGTAACAGTATGTACGAAAATACATTATCTGAAACAATTGCTCAATATATAGAAGTTAAATTACGGAATCAGACAAATACAATTTAAACTCTGGTTTTGTGATCTTTTAGGATCTTTAAATACATTCAACATGTAATTTAACTTCTCTTAGCCTCCATTTTCTCATCTGGAAAATGGAGTCAAAATGCAATCACTTTTTCAAAGTAACCCTGTGTTTACTTTTTGTCATAAAGTGTTGCACACAAATTGTGTTATTACCCCTTTACCCATTACTACTAGAATAAATGCTCCTGTTTTCAGGTATTGTGTCTTTGTCAGCAACACGCACCTACGGCCAGTTACATAGTAAGTGATCAATATAACCAGGGTGGACAAAGTGGGTTTACAGTTGTGAGTATGCAAAACAGAGTTTATCCTTGTATTATTATATATTAATTATTGCATTATTGTCCATATGAGCAATTGCAAACCAACTTTTGCCCTCCCCTGTATATGCACTCAACCAATGGTTGAATTAATAGTATCTACCTCATAAAATTATTGTCTGTCTATGAAATGATAGAATGAAACAGAAAATAATCATAAATAATGGTTTTTATTATTTTCCTATTTTGAATTCAAATCTATTTTGAGGCACACAAAACAAACTGAATTTAAGAGAAAAAGAATTCATTTAAAATGAAGAAAAACAAACCCACAAAACTTTTTGTCTTCTCTGAGTATATAAGGCTGGCATAGAAAATAGAGAAAAATTGCCCTGGCTGGTGTGGCTCAGTGGCTTGAGCGCGGGCTGGGAACCAAAGGGTCCCGGTTCGATTCCCAGTCAGAGCACACGCCTAGGTTGCGGGCCAGGTCCCCATGAGGGCCATGTGAGAGGCAACCATACATTGCTGTTTCTCTCCCTCTCTGTCTCCCTCCCTTCTCCTCTCTCTAAAAATAAATAAAAATTAAATCTTAAAAAAATTTTATAAAAAAAGAAAATAGAGAAAAATGGGATCCAAGGAGATTTTTATAGATGGGCACAGACAGACTCGATGACTGGATTCAAGAAACCAAAAGGGATTAGAAAAGTGACTAACCTATACTTACTGGGTAATTTCAAAAAGCTGAAGTTTAGGGTTGTAATAATGAGGTGTATTTTTTGTTTGTTTTTTCTTTTAATCAGACAAGGATATGGTCCCATTGCAAAATGTTTTATTCATCATTTTCACAGTCATTTATTAAGCAACTGCTCTATGTTAGGCAAAATTCTAGAAACAGAAGATAAAAAACGTTGAAGTACTAACTTTATACTTAAAAATGATTGATTGTAAATTTTATATTTTGTGTTTTTACCACAATTTTTAAAAAGTTAAGTTCAGAAAAAATTACTCTTTGAGTATATTATTTAAAGAAATATTAATTAAATTAAATTGGCCATAAAAACTAGAGTTGATCTAGATGTACATGGTCATTGCTCTGGTGGAAACTTAAAATCACAGGAACAAATATAAACAAGAAAAGAAGACAATGACAAGCAATAGACGTTGTGATTTGGAATAAATGAGACAAGGAGTGAATGAAAAAATGAAGGCTTGGAGAAAGAGAAACTACACATTGGACAGAGTGGCCACCTCCTTCTGAGATGGTAATAGGTAAGGGGAATACTAAAAGTTGAGAAGGGGATACCCTTTATGAGAAAAAGAAGAGTATTCAAGACAAAAAGGAAACTGTATGTAAAAACCCTGATATAGCAAAATCATAGTAGAATCAGAGAATTGAAAAGAGACCTGTATCTTAAAAATAGAAAATGTGGAGATTTGTTGGAAATGGCATAAATTAGAAAAGTTAACTGGGCTTCATTTGTGCTGGGCCTTCTACATACTTAATGTTGGCTATAAAACATGAGGAAAATAGGTAAACACCTGCTCTCAGGGATCTCGTTCTTATTAAGGCAGTTAGATAATCCTTAACCAACAAACAGCCAAGAAAAGTTTATGTTATCCATAAAATTAAAATTATTTCATGTTATAGAGAGTGACTAAATAGATACTCAGGTTTAATAGTCAAGGAAGCCGTTTCTGAGACAATAACATTTAAGCTATAATCTGAATGAAAAGAAGGAGTTGGCAAGTCAGCATAAATAAATCAGCTATTAAGTTGCTAAGATAGGAAAGACTAGGTTTTTTGAAAAGTAAAATGAAGTCTAATGTGGTTGGATAATTGGAAGTAGTGGTAAGATTTAATTGTGATTAAGTAGTGAATAAGACATATTGAACGGGAAAATGGGACCAAGATCATGTATGGCTTTGAAAGATAGGGAAAGAGGTTGAATTTTATTCTAAGTAAATGGTTGAATGAAAGTGAGTTAAAATAGAGATTTGAGCTTAAAAAATACAAGTCCCATTGAGATGGGATAAGTTCGAAGTATAAAGTAGGTAAGAGGAGACTAGCTACATATTAACATTTTTTTAAAAATTTGATGGGAAGAGAAGTGAAATCTGAAATTGACTTGAGAAGCATGTAACATTATTTGTATAATTTCTCTTTCCAAAATAATCAGCTGTTTCAGAGCAAATATGGGGCAACCTCCTATTCTCTCAAGGTTTGATTTTGCCAAGAGAGTAGGATAGAGAATGTGGAAAGGAATTAAGTATACTCCAGCATATCGAATGATAATAATAACAATAATATATTATGAAATTCTAGCCTGACAAATAAAGATCAGCCAGAAAGAGACTATGGATAATGAGAATTTAGTGGTTTCAATGGATTAAGAATTTTGATGTTATGGCAACCAATTACTGTAGTAAGTGAGTTCAAATAGAATACTGTGGCAGGAGAGTAAAGTTTTTAAATTGTTTAAATTCTGCTGTTTCTGGTGACGAGATCCAAGATTTAACTATATAAGTACATGCATAAGGTGAATTAGAAGGAAAGGTCACTACAGTAGAAGTCAAAAAGCCGGAAACTAAGATATTCATCTGAAAAGCAAGTTCACCAAGAAAAATTCATTAAGGGCTAGGACTATTACATAAATGAGGAAGATGACCAGGAAGTAAATACTTGACAACAATTATTCAGAATTTTGATTATGTGCATCACAATATTCAAATTATGTTATAACCATCATGCTCTCAAAGTTTGAGTCCATTTATTAAAAGCTGAGAGCAGACCTGGCTGGTGTGGCTCAGAGGACTGTGTTGGCCTGCGAACCAAAAGGTTGCTAGTTCAATTCCCAGTCAGTGCACATGCCTGGGTTGTGAGCCAGGTCCCCAGTGGGGGTGTGCAAAAGGCAACTGATCTATGTATCTCTCTGTTTCTCTCTTTTTCTCCCTCCTTTCCCCTCTCTCCAAAAGTAAATAAATAAAATCTTCTTAAAAAAGCTGACAGCAAACATTAGGTAATTTTTATGATTACACTAAGAAACTAATTAAAAGTTAAAAGTAAATGTGTGATTACTAATACCATGAGTAATTATTTTATTGTTATTTAATGTTTATGACAGGGCAATCATTGTATTGAATAAAAAGGTTGTTTAAAACTGTAGATACAGACAACAGGATGGTGGTTACTAATGAAGAGGAAAGGGGGGAAGAGGATGAAGAAGGTAAAGGGGGTCAAATACATGGTGAGGGAAAGTGATTATGTTTTGGGTAGTGAGCACACAATGGAGTATATAGACGTTGTATTATAAAATTGTACAGATGAAATTTACAAAGCTATTAATCAATGTTGTCCCAACTTTTAAAAAGAAAGTTGTTCACAGCACTCTTATCCTTTTCCTTAGCTGTTAAGAGAGCTCAACTGAAAAAGTTTAACTGAATGTTAGGTTCCTTTTCCCCCAATAGCAATAAAAATATTCTGTCACCCTACTCACTTCAGGGAAGCTAAAGTGAATTAAAATTATTATACACACAGAACTTAACACATGGACTGGTATTATTGCTTTATTGGTAATAACACAACTTCACCACAAGGTATTGTCACGCAAGTCCTTGTAATTGTTAGTCCTTACTACAAAGTTGAAGGAGTCTCACTCTAGCAGTTTATACGCCGGTTCAAGGAATAAAATTCATCTCTCTGGTATTTCATGCTAAAGCTTCATGTCCTTGAAATAATATAAAAGTTGTTTTACTTTATAAAAATTACAAGTCAGAACCTTTTCTAATGTGGTTGAAACTGAAGAACTGAACTGAAACTGGGATTTCCACTTTCTCTGTAGAAAGAGGGAAGAGCCCATCGACCAATGCCCTGACTCTGGTTCTCAGCTGTCAGGTGATACACATACCAAGTTTTACTTTTACAGCTTAGAAAAAGAGTTATTGTTTAGAGAAGCCTGCATAGGTTTTGGAGATATATATATATATATATATTTTGGTATTTAATAAGTAACATGAGGTAGAAAATGAAAAAGAGGCAATATTTTGCCTAAACAATTTTATTGTTTTGTGCATTGCATTTAGTCTCAATTTTGTTTAAACATCATTGAATGTTTAAAATAAAAATATTATACTTAAGGGAACACTGCAGTATAATAACACTACCATACTCAATCTAGCCAACATAAATAGCCAAAATAACTAAGGCACAAATATAGGATAAACTGTTATAGATAAAAGATTTGCAATTACAGTTTCATTTTGTGAAGCACAAAGAAGAGAAAGTGAGAAAGACAGAAGAAGAAGAAGGAGGAGGAGGAGGAGGAGGAGGGGGAGGGGGAGGAGGAGGAGGAGGAAGTGAAAGAGCAGGGGAAGGAGGAAGGAGAGAGGAAGGGAGAAATGGAAAGAAGAAGGAAGAAGGAGTTGGAGTAGGGAGAGAAGGAGAAAAAAATGTGGCTCAGTGATGCATGTGGTCCATCTTTCTGCTAGGTAGTCTTTACAATTTGATTCTGGAGTGCTAGAAATAGATAGTAAATAATTTTGGATTTGATATAAAATTTTATCTTTAAGGGGAAAAAAGCAAGCTTTAGAAAGCGATACACTAATTGGGTTTTCCCTGACATGCTAGCATGTGTAAAACTTCAAAAAACTACTGATTTCCTGTTTACCACTAGAAAGGAAATCTATTATTTTAAAAACTATAAATAACATAATAAGCAAGAAAGTTTTTATAGTTGGCTTTGCATGTAATACGTAATTTTAAGTTAATCCTCTTATAAAATATTTTTTGAAAATTTAAATAATAAGGATTATTGGACTTGCTTTGTATTTTCAAAACATGGTTATTATAATATATAACAGTTTTATCCAAGACATTATTATATTTCTTCTTACATCTGATAAAAACAAATTAAAGTCAATTTAGTGAGGCCTATATCTGTCCTGAACAGCAAGACTTTCCTGAAGCCAAAATGAACACATTATCCCTTAATAAGGATGGCGTGAGTTAGAAAAGAGGATGATTATTCTTTTATGCACAAAGTTAAAAATAATTGGAATCCAGTGCTTTTGTGCCCATTAACTAACCTGGAGAGAAGGAAGTTTAACTTGTGTATTATAAATTCTTTGATAAGCCACCACCTCTTTTCTATCATGGGAGGGCAGGGGCAGGGGGTCATGTTTATGGACCACCTTCTTACTATGATTTGTCTGACAGTGGACATCTAGTAAGAGGGTGACAATAGCATCTTCTAATTGACATACGTATTCCAGTTTCCATAAGAATAATACTTCTCACTGAGAGTTAATAGATTTAGCATCCTGGATGTGTGTGTGTGGTGTGTAGAAAATGCTCATCTTTGAGTTCCTTTGTGCTAGTTTGCTAAATGTCTTTTCTCAAGACCTCATCCTATTGCTTGGTGAAGACTTCTTGTCATGTTGGAAAAGGTTTGAGTAAAATGTAACAGTCTATATTTAAAGTTCACAGTAGCAACAACACTGTAGCCCCTTTTTTTTTATTGAATAGGTGATTGAAAACCTTTGTTAACCTTTAAAATAAAATTCTATCAAAATACTATGAGATTAGGATGTTTCTTATTGTCACAAGTTGGGGCAGTACACTAATTCTGTGATATTTTTCTGTAGGCCACTACAAATAGATTAATTGCCTCCAAATAACAGAACTATTGCAAAGATAATAGGCCTTAATTTCTAGTGCAATTAAGTTAATAATAAATTTAGAATAATAAATGGGTTCTAATATACACTCAAAGAACATTCAATATTTTGTGTTTCCATTTTTGGTGTGGAACAACCTCCAAGATGCTACAGCTACATTAAGTTGGTTGTAGATTGCTCTTTGACTTAGTCATCCAACAACCTGCGGCCCCCTGTCCACCGCACTATTGGTGCTCAGCGGAGCTCACCGGGCGGGGCTTTGGGTGAGATGCATGAACTACTTGCGGTGAACACAGATATTAAGCAGCCACCAAAAACCTCAAATAGCCAAGATGAATAATATTTAATGAAAGTTTTAAAATAAATGAATTTAATGAAAATATTCACAATAAACAAAATATCAAATAAATACAGTATCACTATTACTGATTTTTCCTTTAGCCTCAGGCTCCAGTATGGCTCAACACAGACAGCATAATTCAAAATTACTTACTGCATTATTTCAAACTCTGGCTAACTTAAATTTCATTAGAAGAATGTTTTAGGTGGTTCAAGGAATTGTTAGAAATTTAAAGAACTAGACTCAGAAAATGGATATAAAGCAAAGATTTTAGGCAGCAAGAAAAGTACCACTGAAACAGTTGGATCATCATGTGATTATTTTCCTTTTTCCTATTGGATACTTTATTACTACACTCTGCAATAAATAAATTTTAAAGCCTCCCGGCATTTTTGTATCAGCCCTCAGGAATAAGGTATTGGATGGAAACAGAAGATCTTGCAGAGCCTAGGACTGATGCAGGTGTCTTACATTTTAGAGATTAGATTGAGCTAAATCTTGCTTCCGGTCAAGACGCACAAAATGGAAGATTCCATTGAAATAAGAAATATATTCAGTTGTGGGATATTAATAAAATGACTGATGTCTATAACATTCATTATCTTCAGGAGCCTGGAATGTATGAAAGTGAAATCCCATTACTGCCAGTTGATCAAGTGGAAGAATAAAAATACAGACACAAATAAAGAGAGAAGTGGTATTCCAAGAGCATGAATAGCCTTTAAGCTTGTCATGTAAATTTGTAACTCTGTAATGATGTTAAAAACTTCAGCTATAACAAGAAAAAATAATTTAAACTAATAAGAAAACAAAAATAGCCCTTGCTGGTGTGCTTCAGTGGATTGAGCACCAGCCTGTGAACCACAGTGTTGCAGTTCTATTCCCAGTCAAGGCACATGCCTGGGCTTCGGGCCAGGTCCACAGTGGGGGGCGTGTGAGAGGCAACCACACATTGATGTTTTGCTCCCTCTCTCTCCATCCTTTCCACTCTGTCTAAAAATAAATAAATAAAATCTTTAAAAAAGTATTCCTGAAACTGTAATAGGTCATTTTATAGGTATTAAAAATTAGGATTACTTGTGTGGTGTTCAAAGAAACTTTTGCTTACTAGTGAAAGCCCAAATAAATTCAAGGGACTCTAAATAAAAAAATCAATAGAAAATACTAACTTATCCAGTTTTTAGAGATGTACTAAATAGGCCACTCAGAAATGTGTATGTGTATGAGGCAGACTATTAAAAGGCAACCCCTTGAGAGTGAGTGACAATGCTGGTAAATCTTCTCCAAAAGTCAATTCAAGGCCCTCAATATTGCTGAAAGGAAATCAACAAGTCAGATGCATTTATTCATGAAAAACTCTTAGAACCTCGTGGGGGGAAAAGCTGAGTCTGCAGCCCTCTCGCTTGTGCTCCTGCAGTCACCTGAATTCCATTGTCGTGGTCTTGCTGTGAAAATCGTCAATGTCACAGCCAGAGGGACAGACTTGGTTTGGGGTAGAAAGCAAAAACTCATGACAGACAGCACTTCTAATAAACGTAGAAAATACAGCAGGAAATGAAGAAAATATCTGCAGCTCTGTTAGCCCAAAGTTGGTATCCATGTTTGGGTGAAGAGTGAAATCATCCAATCGGAAAATCCTAAAACTGAGACAGCCCCAAAAGTGTTGTAGTTAACCACGTCTGCTTAACTAAGAAAGTGTGTTCATGCATGGGGAACCTTGAGAGAGTTCAGTGGAAACTAAAAGTCAAGGCACCCTCAAGAGCTGGCTGAATTTGGAATGGCTTCCCAGCCTACAGACAGATGTATCAGCAGAGGGTGTAAGTTTCACAAGTTCCTGGTGTTTGAGTGTAGTCTATGCCAAATCATTGCCAGAATATTAAGCTAGGCAGACACAGGATACTCCATAGTATGTTAAACTTTAAAAAAGGAAACTAAAATAAGAAATATAAATCTGAGCATAGAATCAGTGACTAATACATAGAAAACATATTCCAGAGATTAACACCAGGCAAGTTAAAAATAAATCATAATCCAGATTTGACACAGTACAACCAATCCAATCCAAAATATCCAAATGTCAACAAAAATAATGTACACAAACAAATAAAAACTCCAGGAAATTGTGACTTAGAGTCAGAGAAAAAAAAAATCAGTCAGTAGAATCTAATTCTGAGTCCAGATGTTGGATTTAGCAAGTAAGGACATCAGCAAAGCTACTATAAACATGTTCTAAGAATTATACAAACTGTGTAAACATTGAAAAGAAAATATGAAGACACAACAAATGGAAAATCTCAGTAAAAAAGTAAAACTTTAAAAAAATTTTTAAATTGGAAAGTATAATGTTAAATGAAAAATTCACTAGATAGGTTGAAAAACAAACTTGAGAGGGCAGAAGAAAGAATCAGTGAACTGACAATAGAAATGATCTTATCTGAAGAATAGAGATAAAAAAAGATTAAAGAAAAATGACAGAGACTCAGAGACCTGTGGGAAAATAGCAAACCTGAGAGTATTTTAATAATGGGAGTCTGTATGTAAAATGAATACATTTTATGGTATATAAATCTTACTTTATAAAGTTTAATTTTTATGTGTCTAAGAATTTTTGTTGTCTTTTCACAAATAACATTTATATTATTAATTTTCTATATTTATTTCCTATTTATACTGAAGAAATATGTTGAGAGAATGGCAAAAAGATAGACACAACCTTTATGAAAGTGGGTGCGAGGTAAATATTAGTCAAAATGACCTGGGGCAGGAAGATTTCTTTACCAGAAAGAATGAATAAAAGATTCTTAATAAACTACAATATGAGCTTGGATTTTATGTTTTAGTTACTTTCTTTATATTGGCATGTATTGACATAGAGCCTATACAAACCTGGTTTTGCATAAAACTACCCCTCAAAATGAAGTGTTTATTTTATTTTATTTTATTTTATTTTATTTTATTTTATTTTACCATTGATTGATTTTTAAGAGGAAGAAGAAGGTGGGGGAGAGACGGGAGGCAGAGATAAGAGGAGAGAGAGAAACATCAGTTTGTTGTTTCACTGTTTATTTATGCATTCATTGGCTGATTCTTGTATGGGCTCTGACCAGGGATTGAACCCTCAAGCTTGGTGTATGGGGACAACACTCTAACCAACTGAACTACCCATCCAGGGCCAGGTCTTTGGGTTTGTTTTTTTTTTTTTTTTTTTCCAGTTTAAAAACAAAGGTGAATTCTATAAGCACTGCCAGTTTTCTAGTCTCAGCCATCAGCATGAGTATCCTGATTTGTTGCAGTAGCCTTCAAACTATTTGTTGATCTGCTTGTCTCATTCTTCTATGTTTGGTATCTTACAAGACCTTGCCTAGCATTCTAGCCAATACCATCTATTTTTACTCTTGTTGTTCAAACTCTACTGAGGTCTCCTTTTTTTTTTAACTATATTTTATTGATTATGCTGTTACAGTTGTCCCACTCTTCCCCCCTTCTTGCCCCCCACCCCCTTACCCCACCTTTCCCCACCCTTTAGTTTTGTCCATAGGTCATACACATAAGTCCTTCTGCTTCTGCATTTCCTATACTATTCTTAACCTCCCCCTGTCTGCTCCACCTACCATTTATGCTACTTATTCTGTGCCCCATTCCCACCCTCTCCCCCTACAACTCCCCTGTTGATATTCCTCCATACCTTATATAACTCCCTTTAACATTTCATACAATAAAGGTTGGGTGATGATGAACTTCTTGAACTTGACCTTATCTGAGAAGCACTGTATCTGCCCTTCCATTCTAAATGAAAACTTTGCTGGATAGAGTATTCTTGGATGTAGGTCCTTGCCTTTCATGACTTGGAATACTTCTCTCCAGCCCCTTCTTGCCTATAAGGTCTCTTTTGAGAAATCAGCTGACAGTCTTATGGGAATTCCTTTGTAGGTAACTGTC